>ML093486.1:11718-129878 GCA_003697995.1 Taxidea taxus jeffersonii | reverse complement strand
CTTGAGAATCGTCGTCCTGAATTCCAGATCTGACATATTACCAATGTCTGTATTGATTAGGTCCCTAGCCTTCGGTACTGCCTCCTGTTCTTTTTTTTGTGGTGCATTTTTCCACCTTGTCATTTTTTCCAGAGAAGAATCCGCTG
Source organism: Taxidea taxus jeffersonii (assembly GCA_003697995.1). Lineage (NCBI taxonomy): Eukaryota > Metazoa > Chordata > Mammalia > Carnivora > Mustelidae > Taxidea > Taxidea taxus. The sequence continues at coordinate 129,732 of ML093486.1, read as the reverse complement.
TTCTCCTTGTTAAGTGAACTTGGTCTTGGCTGGATTTCTTGTTGATCTTCTGGGGGAGGGCCCTGTTGTAGTGATTTTCAAGTGTCTCCGCCCCAGGCAGAATTGCACCGCCCTTACCAGGGGCCGGGCTAAGTAATCCTCTCAGGTTCGCTTTCGGGAGCTTTTGTTCCCTGAACACTTTCCGTAGAGTTCCGAGGGGAATGAAAATGGCGGCCTCCCAATCTCCAGTTCGGAGGAGCCGAGAGCTAGGGGCCCCAGTCTTCAGTGCGCCTTCAGAGAAAAGCGCTTAATCACTCCCCTCTCCCCAGCCTCCGCCCGCGCTTGGAGAAAATCCTGCGTAATCAGTCCCATCTCACTGGCTTCTGGCTGTGCTCCGAGGTCACCCAGCCTGTGACCAAGCATCTCTGTCTCTGGCAGAGTCCCACCTGGAGTCTCCAAACCCCATAGATCCCTGAGCTCTCCCGGGTCGGAGTCTCCCCTGATCTTGTGGGGACCCCTCGCACAGAGCACTGGCCCGTGTCACAGACCACGGCTCTAGGAAACCCCGAGTTGAGAGCTCACTCCTCAGCTCTGTCTCCGCAGCCGGCTTCCCCTCTCTAATACCTTTGAGCTCTGCGACACTCAGATACCCCCGATCCTTCTGTGACCCCGCGGGACCTGAGTCCACGCTGTCCCTGTGAGGTCTTCACCCCATTTTAGCCTCTGGAGTGATGTCCCTCCATGGAGCAGACTTTTAAAAGTCCTGATTTTGTGCTCCATTGTTCCACCGCTTGCCAGGAGCCGGCCCCTCCCCCCCAGGGTCTATCTTCCCGTCGCGTTGGATTCACTTCTCAGCTGGTCCTACCTTTTAGAAAGTGGTCGATTTTCTGTTTCTAGAATTGTTGTTTGTCTTCTCTTCGATCTCCTGTTGGATTCATAGGTGTTCGGAATGGTTTGGTAGGCTATCTAGCTGATCTCCTGCTGCCTGATGTCGTCTCAGCCTGCTACTTCTCTGCCATCTTGCAACTAATACCTTCAGAAACTCTTCATAGACAATGTTGTGTATCTGCCATTCCACTAGGAACTTTCGTGAATTGTGATGCCTATCTTGTGAGTAATACTAACAAGTAATTTAAAAAGGAAAGCAATTTAAAAAAAAAAGGAAAGCAATTTCAGAAATATTATATCTGGTAATACCTGTTTTCCCAGAGGGAAATAATTTTATCTTTGTAAAAACAAAAGTCTGTCATTTCTTCCTCCACCAAACTGCTTAGCCTTATGCTTAGAATTCAAAAGCCTTACCTGCTTCCAAAAGTTTTGGATGGAGAGCAATAAAAATTCCTTTAACACTAAAGTGGATTCTCCCAGTAAAACACTCCCATAGAAAGTTCACCAAATATTCTTTTTTTTAAGAAATTTACTGACATTATATATACTTAGACTACTAGGATCAATCTCATTTGTCTCTGCTGGAATCTAGTCACTGTTCTTTTTTTTTCTTGTATAATCAGAGTCCAAAACCACTTATTAACTGGTTCCACCTTTGAATAATATTCTTCCACTGTCCAGAGATTCACACTATCAGAGCTACTGGTAGGTAAGCACTTTTCTCTTTAGTATTTTTCTAACAACAAAGATAGACTTTTATTTTCCCTAAACTCTATCCCATTGCTCAATTTAAAAAGGCATTGCAGCAGCTCACAATGGAGGCCAATGCCATTACTCAAGTTGCTCTATGGGACACAACTCTGTTTTTCAGTCTCCAGCTAAAGTTAGTATGAATTAATTCAACTCTTTGAAAGAACACTTTTCTCAGTAAATTCAGTTTTAGTTGAATGTAAATGTAGAAGTATCCAAACTGTGGTCTGTATTTCCTCAAAGATTCATGGGTTCCAAAAGGAATCCATGGATTGACACCACTACACCACTGTAATTTATGTAGCATATTTAACCATTATTGAACATGATAGAAATCACCAGGATACATATAAAGACAGAGGATGGAGGTATGGGGTGAAGGGGTGGGAAATAATTATCTTAGTCATTAAGTGTGGCATTTTTAAAACATGCTCACAGGGGCATCTGGGTGGCTCAGTGGGTTAAGCCTCTGCCTTCGGCTCAGGTCATGGTCTCAGGGTCCTGGGATCGAGCCCTGCATGGGGCTCTCTGCTCAGCAGGGAGGCTTCTCCCCCCACCTGCCTGCCTCTCTGCCTACTTGTGATCTCTGTCTTTCAAATAAATAAAATCTTGAAAAAAAAAAAAACATGCCCACAAATTCTTTGACATCTGTACCACCAAGGAGTGGAAGCTATAGCCTTCCTTTGAATGTGGGAGGACATGTGACTGATAAACCCCTAGAGTACACTGGAAAGTATGCTGTGCTGTACTCTAGGCTAGGCCATCAAAGGCAACACAGTTCATGACTTGGCATTTTGAGACACTGACCTTTAGCGCTCTCATCTGTCATGTAGAAAATCTGAGGCCATTATGGTAAAAGGAAGAAGAGTCCACCTGAAGAAGCATTCTGGCCTAGAGCCTCAGCAGATGTCCTAGCATATGGCCTAGCAACGGCCAGACATGTGAATAATGAAACCTCTAGCTGGTACTTGCTCCCCAGAATCCTTACCCCTAGTTTTTGGGTCATCTCAGTTGAGGCTCCAAATATTGTGAACAAAGATAAGTCATCTACATTGTAGTCTTTCTTAATTCTTGACCCATAGAATCCATAAAAATGATGAAATAGTTACTTTAAGCTGCTAAATTGATTTGATAAGCAGAATAGATAACTTGAACTTACTAGTAAGGGAAAAACTAGTAAAGGAAAAACTTCTAGAAGAAAGATAATCAAACAGATAAGATCTATATTGGGTTGCCAATAGTCACTGTCTTAATCTGTCACATTCCCTTTTCATTTGACCTTTAACACGTACATTTCCACATTCCTGTATACATTAGGTTTTTGTGTTTAAAATTAGTTATATGGAATTGGGACTGGTAGGACAATATAATCTTGGCTTTTGCTAGATATCAGGGGGAGATGTCCTTGGTGACACAAGTTAAAAGCATTCAGATCCATGTGGAGAATTTCCAGCAAAAATGGATAGAGGCTGTGTAACATAAGAAGTCAAAATTCCACAAGAAAATATAATCAGGAAACACCCTTTAAGAACTAATTTAGGATAAATGTTATACATATAGAGTCATTCCTCCCACATCTCTGTTAAAATTTAATTAGTTCAAGACAACAAGGCATGAACTTATAGTCTGACAAAATCAGATGTATTGATTTGCAATGAGGGAGTGCACTACAGAAGAATGTGTTAGTCAAAATTCCCCAGAAAAGCAGAATAGGATTTCTATGTAGATATATATGAGAAGATTTATTACAGGAATTGGCTTACAGTTGTGGAGGCTGAGACATTCTCCAGTCTGCTACCTGTTAACTGGAGAACCAGGAAAGCTCGTGGTATAATGCAGTCTGAGACTGACGATCCAAGAACGGGACCTCGGATGTCTAAAGAGCAGGAGAAGGTGATGTCCCCTTCAAGAAAAGAAAAGAAAGAGAGAGAGAGAGAGAATTGGCCCTTCTTCTGTTTTTATTCTATTTGGGTCCCCAATGGATTGGTTGATGCCTGCCCACAGTGTTAAAGGAGGATCTTCTTTATTATTCCACTCTACTGAATCAAATGCTTATCTCTTCTGTAAATACCCTCACAGACATATACAGAGATGATGATTTGTCAGCTATCTGGGCTCCCTTAGCCCAGTCAAGCTGACTAATAAAATGAACCTTCACAGGAAGCGTGACATGCCACTCAGCAAGAAGAAAACATCTTATAGAAAGTGTGGGTCCCATGAAGGATTGTGAGGCTGGTCTAGGAAGTGGCCATCAGTTCCGGATTGGTTGCCATTTCTGAGGTAGGATTAGGAGAAATGGGGATTGCTAAGGGTTTCCGTGCTGTCATGAGGTGTCCCCTGCTACAGGTGTAGTAAAGCAGGTCTTAGCAGTAAGAAAACAGTGGTCAAAGAGCACATCACCATGCTGTTGGAAAACAGCTGTTCTCTGAGATTGCTCATTGTAAGACTGCTTCACCCTGGAGTTGCCAAGGGTCCTTTTATCAACATGTGGAAAGAACTTGTGCAAAGAGGAAATCAACCACCATGCACTAAAATCAGAGCTGGGACACACTGGAATCCCTAAATTCAGCTGCATCTGAAATCTCTCTTTTGAATTTCCCATCACAGAAGCCCGTACATACTTGTTTTTGTTCATGCTACTCCTTAAGAGCTACTCCTGACTAATATAACCCTAATAACATTTCCTAAGAGTCTACGAAACAGACTGATCTCTAGACACTCTTTCACCTGACCCCAGAGAGAATCTTGCAGTCTGTGTGTGTGCATGAACATGTGTGCATGGGCATGTGTGCATGCATATGTGCATAGACAAGGCTGCATTCTGCAACACTTTGCTTTGGTGTAGGAGAACTATATTACAATCCACATACTCTTGACATTTACATGAGGTTATATTTCTAGGTAACCAATAACTAAGCATCTGATAGTAAACAGATTCTGTCAACTGAACACACATTTTATACAAGATACTAAACTATACCTTGGGGAGGAATGAATAATGATCCAGTATCATCCAGGTCTTCAAAGCTATAGTTGCCTACAAATTCTTAGTCAAAGCCAAAAGTCATGTGGACAGTGAGCCTTAATACTACTTCAGTGGGAACAAAGACGGTTACAGATTGGCAGAGCCAGAGGGAACTCCCCCTCAAGCACAGGATGGTATCTGGTATCTGGGCTTTACTGAAGGTAAGATTTAAACATGGGTGAGAAAGAAGATATACTGGAAGAGATTCAGATGAAGAGGTGCAAAAACAATTATGGAAAGAATGACTAGAACAGTTTGGGCCAGGAAAAGAGATCCTAATGGGAGAGGAATGAAACATACGTTTGGAAATATAAGTTCAGATCTGTCTGTGGAGACTTTGAAATACCAGACAAAAGATAAAGGTCTTATTTGGAAGGGACTGGCAAGCCATTGTAGATTTCTGATTAGAGTAATATAAAACCAAAAACAGGTGTTTAGAAAAATGTAATTGCAATCTGAAGTTCTTGATTGGAGAAGAAAATGGAGGACACTGGATCCTGTTGTTATTGTCTACATGTAAGGTGATGAAGTTGTGGATGGGCCTTGGAGCAGAAGGAAGGCAAGAATAGAAATAGCTAAGTACTTACTGAAATGGGGGAAGAGGTGATCTTACCACTGATAGATTAGGAGGGAAAGGAAAAGAAAGAATCATAGATGAAGTAGTACCATTTTTCTAAACTAAAGAGTGCTTGGGGGATTATCTAACCTAGACCCATTTTGCAGGTGAGCGGTCAGCTCCAGAGCAGCCAAATGACTTTTCCAAAGTCACACATGTGACACTGGTCACTACCAGAGCTGAGGAGTTGCCGTAAAACCCAAGTCTATCCTCCTGCCTCCAAGGTCCTCTGGGTGAAGACTCAGTCATCAGGACATCAGAGGATAGAGTAGTGGAGGAGGCTGGAAAGACCATAGAGCAGAGCAATTACTGACAAACTAGAAGGAGAAGAGATAATAGCCTAGGGAGAAGGGGCTGCAGGAAGTCATATTGCTCCAAGTCTTCCCCTAATTTGTTTCTAACATGAAGCCATCAAGATATTAGGGGGTAGAGTTTTTACTGGAAGTTAAGAGGTTATGAATATTGGACAACTGATAGGACAGGGCCTTCTGAGAGATCTGTGTGAAGGGAAGGCATTTAGAAGGTCACCTGGAGAGAGTGAAGCCCGAGGAGGGGCAACTAAAGGACGCTGCTTAGTTTGAACCATCACCTTTTCCTTCAAATTGTCCTGCTTGGTTCACCAGGAAAGATCAAGAGTTAAAAATCCAGGCTGGTAGGCACCATACCAGAAAATAAGGACCATATCTAGGGCATCAAGGGCTTTATGTCCCAAGAAAGAAAAAAGGAGAAAAGTTGGGGTAGTAGGGGCCCCCTAACAGGCAGCCTCCTGACTTCTTGGTTCTGATTCCTGAGAGCAAAAAGAATGGAGATGTCAACAGAAACTGGGACTCCCCAGTGGGAAAGGCAGAAAGAGAGAAAGAAATGCAGATTTGTAAATGCCCCCCTCATAGCCCGGGGGTTCCTTTCCCATCTTCTTTCAGCCAGGGGGCAGATGAAACTCATCTCCAGTCCCTCTACTTCCCCCCTTGCCACCAAACGGAATAATTCCAGTTTAACTTCTTGTTGTTCTCCCTTTTAAAAACCAAGCTAACGTCTCTTTGAACAAAGATTTCTAACATTTTTGAGGGCCACTACTGTAAGGCAGCATTCCAGCTACATTTTGGATCCCAGTTTCTCAGTGTTATTTAATGAAAATACGTGAAAACACGAAGACTTGACTTACTTCTCCTATCCTAACCCAGAAGCAGGGATGTTTGCTACTTAGTATCACCTGGAGAACTTTCTACACAAACATATATCCAGGCTCCAGCCTCAGAGATTCCAATTCAATAAAATAGATGGGACCTATGAATCCATATGTTTTTAAAATTCTTCAGATGATCTAACAAAGACTAAGGTTTAAGAACAATGATTGTAAAAAAAAAAAAAACAAAACAATGATTGTGGGGCGCCTGAGTGGCTCAGTGGGTTGAAGCTTCGGCTCGGGTTGTGATCCCAGGGTCCTGGGATAGAGCCCTGCATCGGGCTCTCTGCTCAGCAGGGAGCCAGCTTCTCCCTCTCTCCCTGCCTGCCTCTCTACCTACTTGTGATCACTGTCAAATAAATAAATAAAATCTAAAGAAAAAAATAAACAAAAATGAATAAAAACAGTGATTGTACTAAATATTTACCAACATTTTGAATTAAAGCCATTGCATAGATCACCTAGCTTCCCCTTTCAGTTGTACATTTTAAAATATTAATAATAAATAGATTTTTAAAATATATTCCGAAAGCGTGGGGGGAGCAGGGAAAGGTGAAGAGAGTCAATGAGGTACCTTGCACTAGGCTCCGGTCTTTCCAATTCTAGAAATATGTACACATACATCCTTCTCCCACCAGTTGGTCATCACACGCAAGTTTTACAGTTTCTGATCCCTACTGGTCCTGTAAGCACCCCCTTTAGAGGGCAGGTCTTCATTATACCTTCAGTACTTTGCCTCCTCTGGTTTTTTTCCAATCTGGGCCACTCCTGCCGCAGCCAAGATCTGGCATCTCATCCTGTGAGTGAGGAAGGCGGCTGCCCGGTCCAGGCTTTTACAGGCTCTTCAGGTAATGCCAATGATCAGCCAAGCACTGTTTTCAATAGCCTACCTTAGCTCTTCTCAACGGTGTTGTGTCTCTCATGGGTAAGAATACTAATGCAGAGAAAGCCTATTCCTTTGGAAGATTTTGAAACACATCAATACAACATTAGTTCCACAATCTAAAACACATTTCTTCACACAGATATCAAGACCCAAGTAAGTGTATCAGTTAAAACCCCTTCTTCATGCAGAAAAGAAGGGATAAGACCTTCTTAAGAATGGGTTTGTAAGGAAAGAGGGATTCAAGTTACAAGGTTTCCTACACTTGAGTTAGGAGTACTGGGAACAAACAGATCCAAAAGCACTCTGTTTAAATTTCACTGGATAGTTCTAATCTGATGGGATTTAGAACTGAAAATTCTGTAAGAGCAACAGTTTCTGAGTTCAAAAGATCACTTGAAAATGAAATAAGGAAATGCTATCATGTATCAACTCAAATTTGGTCCAGCCAGCTGTAACTTGTGAAAATACCTTTTGTGAAGAACTTTCTAAAGCAAAGTGAAACATCTGATCAGAAAGACTTCATTAACTTCATTAAGGAGAAGTTTGTGTGTGTGTGTGTGTGTGTGCGCGCGCGCGCTTAGAGACTTAACATATCTAAACAAACATTTCTTTCTCTCAGCTTTTAGGATGTGGGAGAAAAGATTGACTTTAGCAACAATAGACCATTTGATTCCCTCAACTGAACTAGCCATTGGATTCAAGAAAAAGAGAAAAAGTGCAAAGATTTTTTTTTTAATTTTTTAAAGATTTTTATTTATTTATTTATTTGACAGACAGAGATCACAAGTAGGCAGAGAGGCAGGCAGAGAGAGAGAGGAAGAGGAAGCAGGCTCTCTGCTGAGCAGAGAGCCCGATGCAGGGCTCGATCCCACGACCCTGAGATCATGACCTGAGCTGAAGGCAGAGGCTTCAACCCACTGAGCCACCCAGGCGCCCCGTGCAAAGATTTTTTTAAACATTTCATGCTAGCTAAAAAATACTTTGAGCCTGTGCCAGTGATGGGAAATGTCTGATAGAATTTGGTGAAAGTTATAAAGATATGTACTAGTCAAACTCTAGAACTAAGGCATGGGTCAGATTACAGAATAACTGATAGTTGGTCATGATTACTAAGAAAAATTCGACACTACTACTTCTTTATAATGCAGCACTGCACATGAAGCACTATAGATCTAACAGTTTTTATCAAGGTATGGGATGTATATTCGTGGACTGTAAAATTTTCAGTAATGGCAAGATATTTAAAAAAGCATATGCAATAGAAAGCAAAAAATAAGGTAATTCGTTCATAAATGATTAGTCCTTAACAATCAACATGTTAACAAAAGACAGAAGTAGATAAATTGGACTACATCAAGATGAAAACCTTTTGTGCTTCAAGGACACTGGCAAGAAAATGAAAAGACAACCCATATAATGGGAGACAATATTTGCAAATCATATATTTGATAAGAGACTTGTACCTAGAATATGTAAAGAACTCTTACAACTCAACAATAAAGAGAAAAATAACTCAGTTTAAAAATGGGCTAAGGATCTGTGTACACATTTCTCCCAAGATTTATAAAACATGGAAAAAGATGCTGCACATTATTAGTCATCAGGGAAGTGTAAATCAAAACCATACCCACTAGAATGGCTATAATCAAAAAGTCAAATAATAATTCCCTTCACCTAGGTTCATCTGTTTTGTTTCTTAAATTCCATATATGAGTGAAATCACATGGTATTTTTCTTTCTCTGACTGACTTATTTCACTTAGTATAATACCCTCTAGGTCTATCCATGTTGTTGCAAATGGCAAGGTTTCATTCTTTTGATGGCTGAGTAATATTCCACTGTGTGTGTGTGTGTACATATATATAATATATACCACATCTTTATCCGTTCATCAGTCGATGGACATTTGGGCTCTTTTCATAGTTTGGCTACTGTCGATAATGGCTGCTATAAACATCGGGTGCACATACCCTTTCAAATCTATATTTTTGTATCCTTTGGGTAAATACCCAGTAGTACAATCGCTGGGTGTTAGGGTAATTCTATTTTTCACTTTTTGAGGAACCTCAATACTGTTCTCCAGAGTGGCTGCTCCAGCTTACATTCCCACCAGTAGTGTAAGAGGGGTTCCACTTTCTCTGCATCCTCACCAACACCTGTTTTTTCCTGTATTGTTAATTTTAGCCATTCTGAGCAGTGTGAGATTGTATCTCATTGTGGTTTGGATTTGTATTTTCCTGATGAGTGGTGTTGAGCATCTTTTCATATGTCTGTTAGCCATCTGGATGTCTTCTTTAGAAAAATGTCTATTCATGTCTTCTGCCCTTGTATGTGAATGTTCACAGTGGCCTTGTTCATATCACCAAAACGAGGAAACAAATCTACCAACTGATGAATGGATAAAGAAAGTGCAGTACATTCACACAGTGGAATATTATTTGGTCATAAAGAAGAATGAAATAACTGACACATGTTACACCACGGATGAACCTTGAAAATAGGCTAAGTGAGGGACGCCTGGGTGGCTCAGTTGGTTAAGCGGCTGCCTTCGGCTCAGGTCATGATCCCAGCGTCCTGGGATCGAGTCCCACATCGGGCTCCTTGCTCAGCAGGGAGCCTGCTTCTCCCTCTGCCTCTGCCTGCCTCTCTGTCTGCCTGTGCTCACTCTCTCTCTAACAAATAAATAAATAAAATCTTTGAAAAAAAAAGAAAGAAAGAAAATAGGCTAAGTGAAAAAATTCAGTCATAAAACATTGTGTATGACATGATTCTACTTCTATGAAATGTCCAGAATAGGTAAATCCATAACAGCAAAAAATGTATTCGTGGATATTAGTGGTTGTCTAAAGCTGGCAAGAGTAGGGGAGGGATTTGGGGAGTCATAGCTAGAGGTTCCAGGGTTTCTTTTTGAGATGAAAAAAATGACAGTGTGTAAAATTGACGGTGTTGATGTTTGTACAACTCTGTGAATATACTAACATACATTGAATTAAGCACTTTAAGTGGATGAATTATATGGTATATGTGCTACATACCTCAATACAGTTGTTAACTCCCCCTCCAAATTAAAATGATGTGTTGAATTTAAATTGTCCAAAGCAAAAAACAGAGCTGAAAATCAGTACCCTCTAAACCCTAAGCATGCCTACTTTTTTAAAATCCTAATTAAAGACACCCCAAATTATTCAGTAGCCCTGTTAGAAACTTTGTCTCCTCCTGTTAGCCACCTTTCATATTGAACTGGATGCAACAGTTGATGCGTGTATCATCATCAAAGGAACACAGTCCAATCAGCCTCATAGCTTCTCCAATGTCTACTTTCCCCAAATCTTCCCCCAAATTTCCTTTCATGCTCTTGGCTTTGTACAATGCTGTTCTCTGTTTATTCCTAAGTCTGCTTTTTATTTACTTTTTAAAGATTTTATTTATCTATTTGACAGACAGAGATCACAAGTAGGCAGAGAGGCAGGCAGAGAGAGGGGGAAAGCAGGCTCCCCACTGAGCAGAGAGCCCGATGTGGGGCTCAATCCCAGGACCCTGGGATCATGACCTGAGCCGAAGGCAGAGGCTTTAACCCACTGAGCCACCCAGGCGCCCCCTAAGTCTGCTTTTTAAAGGCTTTGAAGAAACCACCTAATGATGACAGAACAATTTCCAAAAGTCAGGTGTGGGAGAGAAAGTGAGCAGTCAGTTTCTCTTACAAAGGAATCTCTTTTTAAGACCTCTTAAAAAAGGTGAAGGTGAGGAAAGGCTTCTCACAGTGGAGATCTTATATTAGCTTAGTTTATTAGGAAGACCTATTTAATAGGGCTGCACGGTATAGCCGTCCAAGATGTACACTGCACAACCCACATTATTCAATAGATAATGCTCTGATTCCCTGGCCTCCTGCTTCCATATGGAGGAACTTCCATTTGTTTCTGGGCTGTCTCCACTCTTTAATAGACCTCTCTGCAGGAATGAGTTACTTGATCCAAGGGATTATAGAGGGAACCTGGTGTGCCCAAGACTGCCACTTCCTCTTTGTCTTTTCAGCATTGCTTGCTTACAAGGAGAGTTCATTCTGTTTGCTCTTTGCCACATGGCAAGGAGCCTGACTTTGTGAGAGAGATTTGTGGTTGCCCACTGTGCTGAGGTCCCCATGTGTAAGTTTAATTCAGCGATGGTATATTAGTAAGCCCACTTGGCCACACGTTGAAAGCCACACTGTCCAATTAGCTTTATTTGGTAATAAAGATGATTTTTAGAATCTACATCTTTATAAATCCTATAATTACCTTTCACCTGCTTCCAAACCCTGGGGAAGAAGGGAGATGTAATAGACTGGTCCTTAAAACTCCAGCATATTATTTCAGCTTTTTGTTCAATCCCCTGAGGCTATCTGCAATTGTCAAAAAATTCATTTTTAGTTTAAGTTAATTTCTTATTTGGTTGCAAACAGCCAGACAAACGGAAACATCACTCAATAACTATTTAATTGAAGCTAAAATGTATAGTAAAAACAACATTAAATTTAGGAGTAAATGTTACAAAATAACATTTAGATACATTTAAAAAGAAAGAAAGAGTTCTTTTGCTGCTTCCTATAACTTTGAAATACCCTAGAGCCCAAGTCCTGTGTAATTATAATTTTGACAGGAGGCTCGTTTTTCATTCCATTCTCATCAATCCTGTTTTATGAACTAAAGATGCCAGGTTTTTCCTAAATTATAGCCAACTCTATTCATTACTATTTTGTGTTTTATTTCAAATTGATTACAAGATAAATTTAATGATCATTAAAACTAGAAGGGAGCAGGGACGCCTGGATGGCTCAGTTCGTTAAGCGGCTGCCTTCAGCACGGGTCATGATCCCAGCATCCTGGGATGGAGTCCCACATCGGGCTCCTTGCTCAGCAGGGAGCCTGCTTCTCTATCTGCCTCTGCCTGCCACTCTGTCTGCCTGTGCTCACTCTCTCAGACAAATAAATAAATAAAATCTAAAAAAAAAACTAGAAGGGAGCATGATTAAGATTTCTGAAGGTAGGTTAATTTTACCTAGAGATTGGATGTGATATCTTTTAAAATATACTTTTTATTTCCCCAAGGAAACAGTATCAAAATAGTCCTTGCTCTAAGATATTATTACAGAAAACTATTTTTTAAGAACCAAGCAATTTTCATGTCATTCCAAAGTGCATGCTAAAGAAATAGGTAAGATTTAACACTGTTGGAAAAGCAGTAATCTCTCAAAACAGAGTTAGTATCTTTATACCTAAAATGAGCAAAAGCATAGGTATGTCATAGGTCCCTTCTTTCTGTATAATTTGTGACAAGTTTCCAATGATTATAGATGTTGGCCCTATTACTTAGAGTGATGAGGTCATATGGCATTGCTTGCTGCAAACCAGGAGTCAGAAATAAAATGGACAGACATTGAAAGGACACCCTCAATACGAGATCACAGAAGAATTTGAAAGACATTTTTGAGTCTTGTTACATATACATTCATCTTCTATCCAGCTTGATTTTTTCACAGCCTTGTTGCTGGGGCAATTTTTCTTCAGAGGACCCATAGCCAGGGTCGGTTTCACTGGTCCATCACAAAAGGATTCTTTCAGTTTGGGATATTGGTTCCTTCTACCCCAGGAGACCCTGATCTCCTTATGACAATTGTTCTACTTTCTCCCCTTGGGGCTTTGCTTTCTGGTTCACTGGCTTCCCAGTTTTCCAAGGGCAACAACTAACTGCCATCTCTGGCCCAATGAAAGAACTTAACCAGAAGACACAGGGAGCACCGTGTTGCAAGATGGGGTGTCAGAGACACATGAGTACCTCTACATTGTTTTAACATATTAAGCACATTCTATGTGCAAGGCTTTATGCTCAGAATCAAAGAAGTCCAGCACTCCATCAGCTAGTCTGCAATTCAACAGAAGAAATTTCTAGGGCCCCAGGGCCTTTAAGGATGCCCAAAATTGCTTCAAGAGCTTAAAAGAACTCCTGAGCTCTCTTGAAGGGCTTTGGAACACAGATCAGCAGGGCTGTGCTCACAGAGAGCCAGGCTTCCCAGGAGTGGATTTTTGGAGGTGCTGTGTCCCGAGCCCTCACCTTCAGTGTCTCTGTACACCTCACTTATGTTCTCTCTGGCAGAACAGGGGAAGGATTCATTTGCAGAGGACAGACAACTAACAAAAGAGGAAATGAAGAATGTCAATTACTTACTGTTCCGTGCTCAAGGGACCTTTTCTCATCCAAATCCACAATACAGAACACAAAAGGCCCTGAATATAACTGATTTCAAAGAGATGCAGGACTTGCTCTGATTCTCTAATTCAAACGCACTGGAGCCACCAGCTGGCGGGCGGGGAGGCCCAACAGAATAAGGAGGAGGCTCTAAGAGAAATGGCCACTAGGGGGGACTGCAGCTCCGGGGAGCAGAGGGAGACTCCTGCACACACCAAGAGGCCTTGGGGACGCTGCTGCGGCGTTAATTTCAAAATTCTTAACCATGGATTTTTGCCTCTTCTCTGGAATATCCATGAACAGGAGAGCACCCGGTGCTGCATCTATGTGTTAAAAACAGTCATTAGAAAACAAAAGGATGTTAAATACAAAGTAATCGAGGTCTCCATGAAGGATCAGGAAGTTCAGGGTTTCATCTCAATCTATCCTTTTATTTTTTAAATTTCCATCATAATTTTTCTTTTCACCTTTTTAAAAATTGAACTATAATTAACATACAATGTTATATTAGCTTTTTTTTTTAAGATTTTTTACTTATTTATTAGTTAGAGAGAGAGAGAGCGAGCACAGGCAGAGAGAGGCAGGCAGAGGCAGAGGGAGAAGCAGGCTCCCTGCCAAGCAAGGAGCCCGATGTGGGACTCGATCCCAGGACGCTGGGATCATGACCCAAGCCAAAGGCAGCCGCTTAACCAACTGAGCCACCCAGGCATCCCCATACAGTGTTATATTAGTTTCAGGTGTATACCATATTGATTCAACAATTGTGTGCCTTACTCAGTGCTCACCACGGTAAGTGCAGTCACCGGCTGTCACCACCCCACATTACACATTATTACACATTATTGACTATATTCTCTACATTGTACTTTTCATCCCTGTGCTTATTTTATAACTGGAAGTGTGTACCTCTGAAGCCCCTTTATCTATTTCATCTGTCCCGCTACGACCCTTCCCCCTGTGAACTACCAATTTTTTCTCTGTACTTAAGAATCTGTTCTATGGGGAGCACCTGGGTAGGTCAGTCGGTTAAGCGTCAGATTCTTGATTTCAGGTCATGGACTCAGGGTGGTGAGGTTGAGCCCCACAATGGGCTCCACACTGAACGTGAGTCTGCTTGAGATTCTCTGAGATTCTCTCCCTCCCCTTCTGCCACTGTGCCACCCCCTCCCACCCCCCAGGCTTGCACGCTCTCTCTGTCTCAAAAAACAGAAGAATCTTGTTTCTTTGTTGTTCATTTGTTTTTTAGATTCTCAGTTTTAGCATGAACACAAAACAAGGGCTAGATGGCATAGATGGGGGTAAACTATGTTGTATGTTGTTAGGAGGCAAAGATGCTCAGACCCAGTGATGGGATCATGATGGAGAGTAGACCAGCCCTGCTTCATCAAGGTCAAAAACTCTCAAGGCAGCAAACTGTTTGCTACAGACTGGCAAAGGGAATGCTTTAGAAGTGAGAGACATCTCAATTACTTGCCTCTCTCAACAGTTCAAGTACATGAGGCCTGCCTCTCCTTGTGTAGGACAAGTGCCTAGCTCAAAACGTCCATTACAAAATGGGCTCAAATTTCAGAAAATTCAAAATAAATGTGAGATCAGATGGAACCTATAAAATAACAAAATACAGACCTTTATTCACGTTACAGATGTGCTCACATTACAAAAACACTATCACTTTTTAAAAGCACGTGCTTGTTGTGGGTTTTCATCAGAAAGAAATCTTCCTAGTACATTTAAGATAGGTGAAATTGTCAAAATTTAAAAGGTGTGAATTGACCAAAATTTTAGAAACATATCTTTCCAGCGATGGACTTATGGCATACTGAATTACACTAATAATGGAAGTGGGGGGGAAGCATATTCTTGATATGAAATCAGTGCCATTCCCATTGCTTTTTTATGCTAAGGTTAGTTATATGCACAACATAATCATCTCATAATGGTGGTAATTAAAATATTAGATGCAAGACATTACAATTTAAATTTGGGGAGGAAAAATCAGATCTTCAAAACATGACAGACACAGTAAGGGCAAGCTTAAAAGCAATGGGAACAAAATCTCTCCTCAAATTGTTTTCTCCTTTGCTCCCGAATAGTTAACACTTCAACCATTTACTATTTAAATGCAAAGATTTCCGTCATACCACTGAACTGCAAATTGCTGAGATCTTCAAAACTATCATTTACAAAGGGGAAAAAAAATCTCATGAGCTCCACATTAATTAAAGCTATGGATATACATTTTTCAGGAAGGATTTGAGCCTCTGGTTAATAATCTCTGCTTCTGGCTGACATAGGCCCTAAGAAAAGATGGAATATGGGGAAGCGGAAAGGCCCATCCACCCCAAAATAGCATCTGTTCCTCCTGCCCCCAGGCAACCAGAGTGTCAGGCAGAGAATGCCTCTGGCAGAGAACATTAGGGTTTAAATTTTGCACAGGATTGACCTAGAGCGGCAGTTTTCACTCAGGCCTGTGGACAGCTGAACGTCCAGCAGATGGACCTGAGGGTCTGCTGTGGGCACCATGGGTCAGCTTAAGCAGCTGCACCCCAAGTCTCCTGCCTCCAACCCAACCCAAGCAGCCACATCTGTTTACCAATTGGGTTTCCAAGTGCAATTTTATGGGAAGAAAATCTTTTTGCTGCTAAAAAAATATTAATTAGGGAATTTAAACGTGCTGAAAAGCTTCTCTCTGAGTGGTTTTTATTTTGGGTGTCATCAGTGGTTATTTTCCTATTTTTGCATTCCACATCTGTGGGGCGTTCCCAGTCAGGTGGAGGCCAGCAGGCGGAGGCCAGGAGCACCCGTGGTGAAAGATTTCACCTGCTGCAGAGCAAAGAGGATAGAAGTTTATTGAATACACTGCAAGGGAGCAGGGCAGGACAACAAAGGAGAGACTATCCCCAAGGAGGCAGCTGGGAGTGGGGGGGCTGGAGTTAAAGGGGGGAAGGTGAGGATGTAATGGAACATATTAAATTCTATAGTACCTATGATGTATTTGTTCTAAGTAACCCATTGCTCAGCTAGGGCTTCTGGCTATTTTCAGGTGGGTGGCCTAATGCGTCTGTTTTCAGCCAGGGGTGGGGGCCCCTCTCCCTGACTCAGGCTTCCATTGTTCAAGTTGGTTGCCCAAAAGCGGCCTCTGCAGCATCTTCCAAATTTTCAACAATGAAAAAGTCTTACTTTGGTAATTAAAATACACGCAAACTTATATTAAAATAAAAGAGTACTTTTGCCTACTTCTCCAAAAAAAAGTGCTGAAAACACGCTTTCCGCTGGGATTGGGGCATTTTGAATGTGAGTTGCAGTTTTCAAACATAAAGCGCAGCTGTTTTGTCTCTTATCCTGAAGCTGTGAAAAAGGGGAAAGATTCTGAAAGCAGGAACAGGAAAAGACTATTGAGAAAAGTGGCTGCTATTTCTAGGCTAATGTTTCCCTGGCAACACTGTTCTCAGAGGCGATGCCTTCCAACATGGTCTTGTTGGGATTCATGAGTGATGAACTCAGAGGATTCATGGGACCCAAAGTCAGCAGAGGCCAGGAGAGATTTGAACCGAAGCAGAGAGTCAGAGTGGGCCAGAGAGCTGTGATAGACAGTTTGCCACAGTCACTGCTGTCTTGTGGGCACTGCAGCCACAGGGTCCCCGAGGCTGGCAGTGAGGTAGGAACAGAAAGGTCTCACTGGGCTGACAGCCATTGCAGGTAAGGACGAGGGTCCCGGGAGGCCAGAGGGTGGGAGACCTCAGGGACTGTAGGTGAAGAAAAAGTGCAGCTTCAAGGAAAATTTATAAAGAGCAAAATATGAGCTTAGTCAACAATTGGCCAGTACAGGAAAATTGCAGCATCATAAAAAATGGGTACTGGAAATTGGGAGTAAGAGATGATTTAGATGTGAGAAATCCTAGAGCCAACACCATCAAAAAACAAAACAAAAACATACAAAACCTTTAAGCCCAGGGCAGTTTTAGAACAAATGCAAAAGATAAGAATAGTCCTAGTTTTCCTGACTAGATCAGAGATCCTCCAGTCAATTGTGTAAAGCAATACACAAATGCATGAATGCAAGGAAACAGAGACACACTAGAGATTTAAAAACCAAAACAGGAAACTTGCTTCAGAAAAGGCATAAAAAACATACATAATGGAAACTGGCCTGCAGCTGGTCCAGGGAGAGCCTGAGTACCCTTCACCAGCAGCATACATCTAAAGCAATGGTTCTCAAAGTACGGTCCCCAGCCCCACAGCACCAGCAGGACCTGGGAGCTTGTGGGAAATATAAATTTCCAGGCTCTACCTCAGGCCTACTGAATCAAGAACCCCTGCAGTGAGACCCAGAGGTCTGTGCTTTAGCACACCTGGTGATTCTGATGCTCACTAAATTTTCAGAACCACTGGTCCAGAGGCACCAAAATCATCGGGAAAAGCTACCGATTGAACACAATACAAAGCAAGGAACCTCGAAAGAGTATTATGCCAAATATAGCCAAGTGAAAACTTCGATTCAGCCTTAACTCCAATGGCTTAAAATGCTTACCAATCTCTCCACCTCAGTTCAAGTCACCACTGTTGCCTGGACCACTATCATAGCTCTGTGACCATCTGCCCTGGTTTGGCCAGGAAGTCCTGGATTAAACCTATGGTCCTGGTGTAAAAGGTCTTATTTTCACTCTCAAAATTGTCCAGATTTTGACAATCTAGTGGCAGCCTCCTGACCATTTCTGCTACTTCTACTTTTGCTTATCTTCAACATGTTCTCCTTTCAGAAGCTAAAAATATAAATTTTCCATTTTACTCTTCTTCTACAAAACCCTTCAATGACTTTTCATGGCTTTGAGTTAAAACTCAAATGCCTGACAGTGGCCTACAGTGCCTACCTTCCATTTTCATCTAATTCCATATTCCTCCATGCTTTCTTTGTTCCTAGTACACTAGCCTCCTGTCAGTACCTTCCCAAGCCAAGTTCGTGGACCTCAAGGCCTCTGCACATGCTGGTCCTTCTTCCTGAATGGCGCCCAATCTCCATCCCTCTTCCAATGTCAGATAGTAGGGTCTTATTTTTATTTAAGAATATTCCAAATGTTTTCTCAGATATATAATGAAGGTATTATTTTAATGACTGTGTGATTCCCGTCATGTGGCTGTGACATAATTTATTTAAGCATTCCCTAAGATTGTTAAGACAGTTCCCTATTTTTTTGCTATTATTAGCAAAACTGATATATGAATTAGTTATAGTTCTTGGTTGCAAACAAATCAAACTAGCTGAGGCAAAAAGGGAAGTTTATTGGAATGATATTAGGGTTTCTCCATAAATGGAACAAGGATTAAACAATGAAACTGTAGGAAAGGCAGGGTTAGTGGAATATCTGGGACCAAGGACATATATGTTACCAGGACACACTCAACAGATGACAGATCAGATGATAAGAGAGACAGATAGTATGTACATGTGCATACACACACACATGCATACATACACATATCTATACATACACACATATATATGTATATCATATTCTTTACTTCCAAGTTCAAAATTCCCCAAGGAAGGGTTCTAATTAACTTCGCTTGGGTCAAGTTCCCTCTCTTGGATCAATCAGCTTTAACAGTATTTTACCAACCCCGATGATTACGAACGAGGATGAAGGCCAGGAAAAGGGGACTGTTCTTCCCAGAACAAAGGCAGAGAAATTCTGATCAAACACAATTATGAACATCTACTACAGATGAAGATATTTGTCTGTAAGGAAATGGGAGGGTTTTTAAAAAAAAATCACATGCATATTTTTAAATAACTTAATAAAGTTAAAAGGAGATGGTTTTTAAAACCTCTAATTTTAATCTCTTAAAAGTCTTTTATTTTTTGCTATTTCTCTCAAATGTTTTTCCCACTTGTATAACAGATTTATATAGTTGCATTCATATTAAACAAAAAATCATATATGAAGGCTTTAGCTAGTTCACGTTATCAAACTTTTTTTTCACAGTTCTGCATTATCTTTCCTGTTTTTTTCTTTTTAGCTCATTATAGAAAAAAGATTTGTTCACTGCTACTACTATTAATACCAATGGCTAAATTTTGTATGACATGTGTGCTGGACACTATCCTACACACATTCTTATATTTTAATCCACTTAATCTTGGCCTATGTGCCTTAGTCCTGATCTCATGACATAGGTACAATTATTACCACCATTTACTTGGGAGAGGAAACCGAGGCACTGAGAAGTTAAGTGACATGTGCCCCAAAGTGGCAGAGCCAGAGCTCAATCCCAGGGAAACCAGCTCTTAGATCATCCATAATAGAAATTCATAAGGGAAGCTGGAATTATACCACACATGATCCTGACTCCCTGAGGAGTCACATTTACTTCATTTTGGTCTGACTTTCTCACATCTTGTTTTGTTTGCCTTCTTCTCCTTACACACCAATAAGATGGAGGGCAGATATTTGGCAGGTATCACACCATTTCCTACCCTGATCCCCATCCTGCCCCAAACAACAACATCCCATGTCCACTCTCAATCACACCATTCTTCCCACTGATCCCAGATACGCCTTCAAAATCTACCTGAAAGAAAAAAAAAAAAAAAACACTCACCATCAGCTCTGGTTGACAAATGGGATAAAACTGCATATAATTCCTGTGCTACATATCATTATGATTCTTGCAGATCCCCATGTTGTTAGAGATCTTTTAAACACATCACTTTTAAGGCACTTTTCCATTTCCTGAAGATAATGATTTAAATCATTTAAGTATTTTCCTATTATAAACAGTACAGGGCTACCTTTAAATAATATATAATCCTATAATGAATAACATAAATTTTGTCTTGACTTCTATTGTTTTTTTTACTTAGAACAGGTTCTAGTAGGAAACATAAATGTCAAGCCTTTTATATCACAACTTCCTCAATTTTCAGTTTTTCATTTGTACTTACTTCTCAGGCAGCTGCAGTAGGGAGGGTGGGGAGGGCAAAGGGGCAGGAAATGGAGATACAGAATGATATGACAGGGAGAAGAGGGGTGCTTCTTCCTTCCCTTCCCTTCCATCCCTTCTATCAGTAAGTCCTGATGTCACCAGTAGAACCCCTGGCCCCTTTTCTCACCCCCTCTCTCACTTTTCCTGAACAGGAGTGGGAGTAGAGCAGTTTAGAGTGAAAAATCAGCCATGTATAGAATTGCCCCATCCTTTCTAAACCAAGCCTGTCTTCAGAAAGCATCTGTTCTGCTCAGCCCCCTGCATGCTGAATGTTTACTGGGACAGACATCAAGGTCAGGGAGATATTTGTGGGTACAGGTGTCTAATCCTAGGGTTCAGTTAGGAAATCCAGTAGTTCATAGACACAAGGCATATTCTCCAATAGGAGCTTTATCAGTAACAGAAGGTGAATATTTTAGCCCATCTGCCCAACTTGTATTTCTAAATCAGTTCAGAACTTGGGCAGAGAAGATGGGTGCTATTCACTGCTCCCCAAACCCTCAATAAGTTGGAATAATACAGTAATTTTCATGATATTTTCCAAACTCTAACATATTTTAAATCATCTTTACATTTTTATACACAGTTATGCTGTGCCTAAACTTACTTGTTTCTGACAATTTTGTCTCAGAATTTTGGCAGTTTTGCTACATTTTCATCTGGGATTTTTGTTTTACAAGTGAAAGGTCTATGGCCAGCCTGGGTACTATTTCTTTATAGGTAATTTTCCTCCTGCATGAGTATTTTTGAAATCATTTCTAAAAATTACTGTTAATTTCTTTAAACTTCAGGTTATTACTAAAGATGATTCTCTTTTCATTGATTTTGCCTGGAATGTAGTAAACTAGTTTCATTTTCCTGTCATATATATTTGTTTTTATTTTTTAAGCTTAGGAAAATACTTTATCTTTGATTATGGTATATGCCCCCATTGTCCTTGTTTTTATCTGTTTGTTTATTTGTTGTTGTTGTTTTGTTGTTGTTTTTAATCACCAGAAGGATCTATTGCTGCTGGAGTAGACCTCCAATTTCTGTCCTCCATGTCGTTCATCTTCTCTCCAATGTTCATCTCTTTGTTCTCCTCGCATTTTTAAAAATCATCTGAAGTTTGTCTTCTACATCTCCAACTTAATTTTTACCATGTTAACTCAACTCCTTACTGCTTCTATTTCAGTGCTCAGCACATATGTGAACATTACAAGTTTCCTGAACAAATAACAAATGATCACTCTAGGATTTCGGTTTTTCTATTTGCTCTCTTTTCTCCTCTCATGTATCTCTTTTCATTCAATGCTATTGTTTTTTAATGGAAGCTATGCTTTTTCTAGTTTTTTGTACATGTTTCACAGAGTCATGTTTTTCTACATCCTAGAAGTACCTCCAAACAATTTTCTCCTGGTTCTTCTGATAAACCATTTTTCAGATTTCAGATTTCTCTGAGTCTTGAAAATGATGCTTTCTTCTTTTTACTTGGTGACACTTTTCCCCACGAGACCCACATTGCTGTCTTCTCATCCTAGAATGAGGTGAGCTCCATTCAGAGCTTGTGTCGGGTAATACCTATATGGAGTGCATGCTTTTCACTTGGCCCCACTCCAAGTGGGGTGGATTGAGTACCTTCTTAGATCTACATCTGATGTCTGTGCTTGATGAGTTGATGCACAAAATTTTTAGCTAGCCCCCAATTTCTAACAGGATTTGATCTAATAGGGATAAGTCGAAATGAAACAGAATCTTGCCCTGCCGCTTTGCATGAGTCCCAGATGCACTGAACAGATGGAGTTCATAAAGCACGACAGTCCCTATGCGCTGACAATACTCCCCAGCCACTCCCACCACAGCTCTTTACTTGTGGGAATCAAACCTCCCAGGATGAAACTCAGTCCTCCATTACTTCCTGCCCAGTTGTTTCCTGAAAGTGTTTTATTCTGCTGAATACAGAGAAAAAGAGTTACAGATGGGAAACAGGGACAACACTGGCTGCTTCAAAAGAAAAGCGACAACACAGGAGAGGGAAGTCTGCCCAGTTTTTCATTTGGTGCAGATCTTCCATTTCTGAATGACAGATGAAAAGGTGGCTCATCCCATCTTTGTTCTGGTTTGCATAGCACGGAATAGATGCCCAATGGTGGTCTCAAAATCAGCTCCTTGGGCTCTGTAACTGCTGTGAAGTTCTTCCAGATTCTGGCACTGGGTTGACTAGTAGTCAACCAGCATTGGGAGGTGGTCTTCATAATGTAGACTTCCAGAGTCAGAAAGGTTTTCATTTGCATCCTGGCTTCTCCACACACTGGCTTGTTGACCTGGGGGAAAATTACTTCCTATGTCCAAGTCTTGTAGGCTCATCTGTAAAATGGGAATGATAGCAGTGTGCACTCATCAGAATGTTTATGGATGGAAATAATTGGGTCAAGCCTCTGTCACACAGGAAATGCAGATATCCTTCGTGTTGTTGTGTTTCCATCTTTATTGCCACAAGTATTATCAACTAATTTTCCTATTTCTTATATGATTAATGAATATTCATTGTATAAAATTTGGAAAATGTTGTCAAACAAAAAAGAAAATAAATGCAAATCACCTAGAATCACACCATGCAGAAAAACTGTTTGGATATTTCATGTGTTTTTTTCAGTTTTCTTCCCCTGAGCATTTGTGTGGTGGGGGAAATGGGGGGAGGGGTAGGTACACATAAACAGAAGCAAGCCAATCCTATTTTCTGACTGTTTTTTCACTGTTTTCTACAAATGTTTTCTTTTTACTATTCTTTTTTTTTAATATTTTCTTTATTTATGACTGAGAGAGAGAGTGAGAGAAGAAACACAAGCAGGGGGAGCTGCAGGAAGAGGGAGAAGCAGGCTTCCCGCCAAGCAGGGAGCCTGATATGGGGCTCAATATGATATGGCCCGAGCTGAAGTGTTCTTTTTACTATTCTTTGACATTACTTCTGATGTCTGCATAATATGCCATTGTATGGATATGGTGGAGCTTATTTTATTTAACTTATCATTGGACATTTAAGATTTCTGTAATTATCTTATATTAGTAACACATAGATGGACATTCTTACACACTTTTCCTCTTTGTCTATGTTCATTTTCTTAAATTCCTGTAAGTGGAAGTGTTGGGTCAAACGACATATAGATTTTGTAGGTACTGCTGAATCGCCCTCTGCAAATGCCTAGTGATCAGCAATGAGCCCTTTCTTCAACAACACAAAAATGATAACTCCTTCTTAGTGTAATTATTAAGAATGAACATTTTAATAAGTTTATAGGTAGTTTAAGTTTCTTTTCCTCTTTTCTGTCAATTGCCTTCTTGTGATGTTTTCTATTTTTAATGAGGCTTCTTTTCCATTGACTTTTTAAAATTTTTTAAAAATTTTTTATTAACATATATTATTAGCCCCAGGGGTACAGGTTTGTGACTTACCAGGTTTATACACTTCACAGCACTCACCATAGCACATACCTTCCCCAATGTCCATAATCCATTGACTTTTAAGAGAGCTATTTAGTATTTTAGTCTCTTATCAGTTATAGATATTTCCTTATTAAGTGTTTGGTATAATTCATTGGTCATGTTATATTGGCCTGCAGTTTTCTTGGTGAGAAGGTTTTTAATCAGAGATTCAATTTCTTCAGTAGATATAGGACTTTTCAGATTTTCTAATTCTTTTTGAATCAGTTTTGTTTTTGTATGTTTTTCTAACAATTTGTGCACCTCATCTAAAATTCCATATTATTTACCAGAAACAATTTTATGATATCCTCTTTTTACCTTTTTAATTTGTAAGATATATATTAATGCCCCTTTTTTCATTCCTATTATTAATAATTTTTGTGATATCTCTTTTTTCCCTGATGAGTTTTGCCAGGTGACTGTCCATTTTCATAGTCACTTTGCTTTTACATGGGTTTGTATGTATTGGTAGTGTACTGATTTACACAAGTTTTACATTATTATATAAGTCCATCCTTCTCTTTTTCTTTCTTTCTTTCTTAGGATTTTATTTATTTGACGGAGAGAGACACAGCCAAGAGTGGGAACACAAGCAGGGGAAGTGGGAGAGGGAGAACCAGGTTTCCCACTGAGCAGGGAGCCCAATGTAGAGCTCCATCCCTGGACCCTGGGATCATGACCTGAGCTGAAGGCAGATGCTTAACGACTAAGCCACCCAGGTACCCCCATCCTTTTCTTTCTTTGTAATTATTTTCTTTTCATGGTTTCCCCTCAAAATCAGATGAATCATTATTTGTATTTTCTTTTAGTTGTTTTTATTTTTTCTGTAGTTGTTAAATTAAAATTGTAAAATAAAAATATTCCCATATTTAAAGAAAATATACCCATCAGTTCAGAAAGGTGGAATATGAAGCATTACATTCTCTTCACACCCACTCCCCATTGTACTTCTCAGGATTTGTGTAATGAGTTCTTGTGTATACTTCCAGAATTTATTTATGCCTGGACCAGCGTGTGTGTGTGTGTGTGTGTGTGTGTATGTGTATTATTTTAACACACTCCAAACAGACATGGGGCCCAAGAATCTGCATGTTTAGAAAACCACCTGAGGCAATGTGTACCACCCTTGCATGTTATGATTCTGATGTGGGGACCACTAGGTAAAAGGTTGCTTTTCCAGAGGAAGCAGGAAGAGACATAATAAAAAAGGAACAAAGAACTGAAACAGGCATCTGCCTACCACCACCAACTGCCATTGATTAGGCACCTCCCACGTGCCCTGCACGTTTTTAGGCACCTTTATGCCTGTTACCTCCTCGTGTCCTCACAATGCTGTGATAAATGGCGCTGTGGAGTTGAAGGAAGAAGTGCTGGTAAGTGGTGGCACCAAGAGGTGAACCCGTGATTTCGAGGCCTATGTTCCTTTCCCGCTCTGCGCTGCCTCCTTCACTGCTTCAACTGCATGAAGCAGGAGGTGGGTGAGTGCACCCCTGTGCGTGTACTGACCTTGATTGAGGAGGTGCTGGTGGTGGCAGAACTGTTGGTGCCCATTCCAGGGATGTTGACAAATGGGATAAGAATGGCTGAGTCACTGGGGAATCTGGTGATAGGGAGAGCCAACCTGAACGATGAGAGCTCGAGTAGTTTTCCATCTAACTTGCTCAGTTTGGCCACTGGCGATGCCTCATTTCTCAGGCAACTCTTCAGTCAACCATCCTGTGAGTCACCGGCACCAAAAAACACCGAGTGCGATTATAGAAACCCACCAGGCACCAAGAACAGCAAAGCATTTGGAGGCTGGGAAGGCCCCAAACTAGCATTGCCAAGATCTCCTTCCTTCTAATTTCTAAATCCGTGTGTGCTTCTTGGAAAATTTAATCCACATGTTTTGAGATCATTTCTACTAAACCCATTAAAATGTAGTTTTTATAAGACCCATTTGACATCTAAGAAGCCTGATGTACTTTCTCTCTCTCTTTTTTTAATGATTTACTTATTTTAGAGAGAGAGAAAGAGAGGGCATGAATGGGGGAAGGGGCAGATGGAGAGAATCTTAAGCAGACCTCCCGCTCAGTGCAGAACCTAATGTGGGGCTCCATTTCATGACCTTGAGCTCATGACCTGAGCTGATATCAAGACTTGGGTAGATGCTTAACCGCTGAGCCACCTGGGTGCGCCCCTCTTTCTTCCTTTTTAAATCACAAGCCCCTAAAAATACACCCTTTCACACCCTTATCCGTAATTTGTAAAGCTGAGAGTTACATTTTTTCAATAAAAACTAAGCCTAGAACCTGAAAACAGGCAACCTCAGGCCTCACTTAGCATATGAAAAGTGACAAGTTTGAAGTCTGACAAATATGTTCTCTCATTTCCCAGAAAAGTCCCCTAGCAGCTGTGGGAAGAAAGCCCACCCTGCTGCCGACTCTGCCTCCTCCACAGACAGTCCTCCGCCTGGCAGGGGAACACAAGATGTATTCCAGACCCTTGGTTTTAATTCAAAGAGAGCTCTGCCCACTTTTCTCAGGGTAGCATTCTGGAAACCCAACTTAGTGATTCATTCCAGTGAAATCCACAGGATACCAAACCATGGTGAATAGACTTCAAACTGTTTCTGTCTCACTCCCATGGAAGTGTTTCTTTGGGGAGAGCATCCTAGCTTTTGCCAGGTGCTGATCACCCAGAGCCTCTTTGGGGATACCTGAAATAGAAGGAAATTAGTGAGTGTTACCCACAGCACAGTTCCAAGTAGGGAAAGAATAATTATATCCAAATCCATTGTTCATTATTTATTTCATATGTTCTTTTCCCGTAGTGTTTTGCTAAGTTGGTTGTAATTGCCATATAGTTTTTCTAACTTGGGGCTATTATTAAATTACTAATATTTAGACTCTGTTTTCAGCAGTCTTTTCAAAAGCAGACCTAAATCCTGGGTGAATTGCCCCCTATCATGAGATCCCATTTTAAGCTAAAGGGAATAAATTGATAGAAAACAGTGTGATGATTCCTCAAGAAATTAAAAATAGAACTATCATATGATCCAGCAATTTTATTTCTGGGTATATATTCAGAAGAATGGAAAAGAGAGTCTCAAGAGATATTTGTACACCAATGTTCAGAGTAGTATTATTCACAAAATCCAGATGCAACCCCACATTTCCATAGACAAATAAATGAATAAACAAAATATGGTGTGTGTATATATATATATATGCATACAATGGAATATTTAGCCTTAAAAGGAGGGAAATTCTGACAAATGCTAAAACATGGATGAACCCTGAGAACACTATTTTTTTTTAAAAGATTTTATTTATTTATTTATTTGTTAGAGAGAGAGAGTGAGCACAGGCAGACAGAGAGGCAGGCAGAGGCAGAGGGAGACACAGGCTCCCTGCCGAACAAGGAGCCCGATGCGGGACTCGATCCCAGGACGCTGGGATCATGACCTGAGCCCAAGGCAGCTGCTTAACCAACTGAGCCACCCAGGTGTCCCGAAAACACTATTTTAAGTGCAATAAGCCCAGCACAGAAAGGACAAATACTATCTGATTTCTCTTGTTGGAGGTATCTAGAGTTCATAAACTCATAGAGACAGAAAGTACAATGGTGGCTGCTAGGAGCTAGGGGAAGGAAAATGGGGAGTTAATGTTTAATGGGTAAAGAGCTTTGGTTTTACAAGAGGAAAAGAGTTCTGAAGGGGCGTGTGGGTGGCTCAGTTGGTTAAGCAGCCTGCTCTTGATTTCGGCTCAGGTCATGATCCCAGGGTCCTGGGACTGAGCCCTGCATTTGGCTCTCTGCTGAGTGGGAAGCCTACTGAAGGATTTTTTCTCTCTCTCTCTCCTTCTGCCACTCCCTGCACTCATGCTGGCTCTCTTGCACGCACACTCTCTCTCTCTCTCTCCTTCAAATAAATACATCTTTTAAAAAAAGAGTTCTAGAGACGGTGGTGATAATTGCACAATATCGTGAATGTACTTAATGCCACTGAATTGTGCACTTAAAAATGGTTATGTCTATTTTGCCATAACTAAAAGAAGGAATAGATTGAACTCAAGTAGGTAAAGAGTAGTTATTTATTGAAGTTATTTTGTAACTCATCAGCATCTGCCTTGGGAAGTGTAATCTGGTTTTGTCCTTCGTCTTAGAAATAATTTTTTTTTAAGATTTTATTTATTTATTAGTTAGAGAGAGAGAGCGAGCACAGGCAGAGAGAGGCAGGCAGAGGCAGAGGGAGAAGCAGGCTCCCTGCCGAGCAAGGAGCCCTATGTGGGACTCGATCCCAGGATGCTGGGATCATGACCTGAGCCGAAGGCAGCCGCTTAACCAACTGAGCCACCAAGGCGTCTCTCGTCTTAGAAATAATTTTTGACTGGATAAGAACACTAATATATTTCATGGTCTTTTATTGTATCTTTCTTGCTACCATCACTATTTCTTTTTTTTTTTTTAAAGATTTTATTTAATTATTCGGCAGACAGAGATCACAAGTAGGCAGAGAGGCAGGCAGAGAGAGTCAGAAGCAGACTCCCTGCTGAGCAGGGAGCCCCATGTGGGGCTGGATCTCAGGACCACCACCTGTTCCGAAGGCAGAGGCACAACCCACTGAGCCACCCAGGCACCCCTACCATCACTATTTCTTAACCTTAATGTGGAGCTGGTAAGGTCTTCTGGGAAGCTGGTTTTGAGAAATAATCAGTTGAATAGTTAATTTCCCCCCCAAAATCCTGTGGGATAATAAAGCCTTCTAGAATAGGGGGACAGAGTGAAGTCAGATATTAATTATATCCTTCAAAACCCAAGAAAAATTATCCACAAATAAGCATAATCAAGTGAAAAATATATGCAATAAACTCATGCTATAATCTTTAGAAAGTGGTAACCAAAAAAAGAAAAATGCAGAAGCTGACTTAGTACTCCTACCTTACTCTCTAGCATGGTTCTCTAAAACAGTGGTGGCAAAAAAAAGGAGTGGAAAAAAGGCCGTGAATCAATGAGTTTAGGGGTGGGTTGTACTCTTATTTTAGGTGTGCTGTCCTTTAAAATATGGTAATATTCTAGAGTTATGGCAAAGAATGATAATCAATCCCTTGATTCTCTTTGACTTGCACTTCTGACCTTCATCCTTAACATTTTGAATAGGCTAGAATTTAGACAACTCTTGTAGGAGATATCATGTACAAATAGAGCATCAGGTCATTCCAGATCAAACCCATTGCAAAAGAAGAGCCATTGTTCACAGAATCAGAAATTGGTGGTGGTGATTGGGGAGTGAGGGGATATCCAAGTTTAACAATGATCAAAAAAAAAAAAAAAGATGAGGGAGAAGGGGCGAGCAAGTTAGGAAAAAAAAAATGTGTGAGAATAAAGGAAGGGCTCTACAGTCTGAGCTGTTGAAGAGGAAACGAGCAGCTCAAAGAAAATGCAGGCAAAGTTTTTGGTCATAGATGGAATCCCGAAAGGCAAGCATGCAAATTGTTATATTGCCTTGAGATTAAATGTCTGGAAAAGTGAGGTACAGACCGGAGGGACTTGAGTGATGGTCAGGGGAAACTTCTAGTGGAAATATGAGAATTTGGATCTCTACCATGGGAGAAGTTCAAGGAATGACTGACGGGAGGATCCCTAGGCCATTCTCTGCCATACAACAAGAATAACACTGAAGCTCTCCCACAGTGAGTTCCATCTTGGATATCATATCCAGAGAGAAAAACCACAACCTTTATTTGATTCTTAGCCATTGCCTGACCAAACAGGAAGCCTGTCCTAATGTCTACAGAATTCAAACTGCTTGTGGAAGGTGGAAGTCTTGCCAGCACACAATGAGTCAGCCGCCATTAACCAGAGTGAGTTAGGGCAACCACTTTGGACAATATGTTATTTTGGAAGTGAGGATTTCTTTTACAACATTTGAGCCTGGGAACATGGTGTGCTTTATATAAAGCAGAAAATAAATAAAAGATTTCAAGGAATTCCTCTCCCACATGACCAATTCAAAAACCCAAGCTGACAAATCCAAGTACTAAATAGATTCAATGAGCACGCATTTACTCCAACTTTAAAAATACAATACATATGAAACTATTTTAGAAGCTTTTTCCCCTGAAAAGGAAAGTTCCTGAAATAGAGACAACTGGCCACAATAATTTTGTTTTATCAAGTGTAGGCTTTCAAGTGACATCAAAAAGGCACCAGAAAGAACTGGTCTTTTTCTGTGGGAGGATTAGGGATCATAAATTTGGTGTGATGTTAGGAAGAAAAAATCAGTCCTATTGAAAATAACTGATAATAGTTAAGCATTGGTGAGTGAATGATTTAAGAGTATCTTGTTTTGGGGGGGTCCCTGGGTGGCTCAGTTGGTTAAGCATCTACCTTCAGCTCAGATCATGATCCCAGGGTCCTGGGATGGAGCTCCTTGTTGGTGTTGTCATGTTCCCTGCTCAGCAGGGAGTCTGCTTCTCCCTCTCCACACCCCCCACCCCTGCTCATGTTCTCTCTCGCTACCTCTCTCTCTCTCTCAAATAAATAAATAAAATCTTAGAGAAAAAAAGAGTATCTTGTTTTTAATTTGGGGAGGGGTGCACAAAATACTCCATAGCTTCTTGTTTGCTAGTATAATATGGGTTCTTTTGTGGCTGATATTACTTTTTCCCTATTATCCATCTTCTTTTTCTTCCATAATGAAACCCATGATTTTAATTGAACCCATGGCTGCTTGGAATAAAGACTGGTAGGTGTGGTCATGTGGCTAATTCTGGCTGATACAAAGAGGAAGTGGTATATACAACTTTAGAGTGCATCTTTAAAGAGAGGAGGCATGCTCATCTTTGCCCTCCTCCTCCTTTGTGAAGGTCAAAATTCAGATGTAATGAAGGCAGGGCAGTACTAGTAATCAGTTAGGGCCATGGGATCCCTGAGAATGGAAGCCAGGTACGGTGAAGCAACATGATTGAAGGAGCCTAAGACTCTGACACAGTGCAGTGCCACAATTGTGCTAGACTGACAGTCTCTAGATTCCTGGAACATGAGAGGAATAAACACCCATACTGCTTAAGCTGTTGTTATTTTGTCTCTTACTTGCAGTCAAAACTAAGCCTAGCTAATAATCTATTTTAAAAGTGTTTTTTGCTTTATTGGGGGAGTGGCAGAGAAGTCTAAAATTCTCTAATATGTACAACTTAAACCTGGTTTTAAGATGACGTGATCATAATTGGCTATCCTATCCCTATCTATTATTTAGGCATTTGACTCTGTGGCTTCCAACACCTACTAGAGATCTGGAAGACCTCTGAAATGGAACGATTGAGAGCAGTAGGTTCTCCACCAAGAATAGACACACACACATCCTGTGTTTTGAGGGTTAAAAAGGACTTGTGATTGTTCACCTTTGTCAGGGAAGACTGGCTGAAAGAAAAATCTTAGCATTCCAGCTTTATATCTCATCACTAGGATTTTATTTTTTTAGGTTAAATCTTTAGCTACCTTTCCCTTTTAAAATGCAAACTCAGAGAGAGGCAAGAGTAAATCCTTTGCACTTTAGTGTAAAGCTTATCCTATTCCAGTCCTGACTCTACAAAAGTCTTTGGAAGATGAAAGACATGTGTGTTGGGGGAGAGGAAAGAAATTGAGGAGATGGAAATAAGAGAAAAAAGAATGAATCGAAAGACTATCTTCAGGGATTTCATAATTATGTCAAGGACAATGGATGTAAATAATATCTAGGACACCCATTCCCTGGGTGTTTAAAACCATATAATAAATAAATGACAAGACAATTCTGTGGAATGTGAACCACGTGATCTAAGCTGCAATTTAGCTCAAAAAAAAAAAAAAGTAGGGAGGCTAAAAGTCAGAGTATGAGAAGGAGGGTGAATACAGGTACTGTTAGGTTGTGTGACATTATTCAAAATAAATAATCCCTTTGGAAGTTTTGGTATTCAGTTGACAGCAACCATTGAGCAAGTTAACCAGCTGTACTTTCCAACCTCTAATGAAATAATGCAGCTAGACAATACTCACCAATGACTGCTAAAACCATTGACTAAAAGCTGATAGGGACTATAAAATGGATGGTCCAAGTTGACAACATCGGAAATCCCTGATCAAAATGAGAGACAACTATGCAGTATGTGCTTCCTGATGTGAGGTAGTACCAAGTCCATGGCACCATCTAGCAAGGCTTCCTGGCAAAATTTGGAACCTGAATCTGATCAAGCTTCTGGCTCTCACTACTCATCTCCTGGGACATCTAGGAAGTAGAGAAGCATGGTGAAGCTCTCTTGTGGATGCAATCAGCAAAATCTAGAATGTGGGAAACTGTAGAGATAAATGAATGACAGGGGAAAAAAGACACCAAGAGGAGGACCTCTTTGGCTTAAAGAGACTTGAGAGACTTATCACACAGATGCAATTTGTGGTCTTTGTTTGGGTTCTTTGGTCAAACAAAGAGCAAATATAAAAAGACATTTTTTAGATCATCACAGAAACTTGAACATTGACTACAAATCTGGTAACATTAGGAAATTGTTGTCATTTGTTTAGTTGTAATAATAGTATGTGACCTTGGATTAGGTAATAGTCTTAAATATAACCCCCAAAACACAAACAACTAAGGAGAAAATAAAGTGGAGTTCATCAACATTTTAAAATTTTATGCATCAAAGGACACCATAATGAAAATGAAAAGAAAGTTCACAGAATGGAAAAGGATATTTTCAGGGCGCCTGGGTGGCTCAGTGGGTTAAAGCCTCTGCCTTCAGCTCAGGTCATGATCTCAGGGTCCTGGGATCGAGCTCCGCATCATCTCATCGGGCTCTCTGCTCAGCAGGGAGCCTGCTTCCCCCCTTCCTCTCTGCCTGCCTCTCTGCCTACTTGTGATCTCTGTCTGACTTGTGATCTTTGTCTGTGAAATAAATAAATAAAATCTTTAAAAAAAAAGATATTTTCAAATCATATTTCTGACAACGGTCTAATATCCAGAAAATATAAAGACCTCTTATAATGCAACAATAAGAAAAAACAAATAACCCAGTTTAAAATGGGCAAAGGACTTGAATAGACATTCCTCCAAAAAATAACTATAAATAGCTAATAAGCACATAAAAAGATGTTCATTATCATTAGTCTCTAGGAAAATGCAAATCAAAACCATAGTGAGATATCATCTCACATCCACCAGGATGATTATAATCAGAAAAATAGACAATAACAAGTGTTAGTAAGAATTCAGAGAAATAAGAACCACACATATGACTGATGGGAATGTAAAATGGTACAGCCACTTTGGGAAACAGTTCAACAGCTTTTTGAAAAGGAAAATGTACACTTCCCATACAATCCAGTAATTCCACTCTTACATATATACTCAAGAGAAATAAAAACATATACTTTCACAAGCATTAATCCCAATACCCAAAAAGTAGAGGCAACAACCCAGATGTCCATCAACCGTTGAATGGATAAACAAAATGTTTTGTATCCAGAAGAAATGAAGTACTAGTGGCTGCTATGACATCAATAAACCTCAAAAAGATACGTGTTATGTGAAAGAAGCCAGATAAAAAAGGCTACAACTATATAATTCCATGTATATGAAATGTCCAAAGTAGGTAAATCTATACAGTCAGAAAGTAGACTAATGGTTGCGAGGATGAGGGGGAGGATGGAATTAGAAGTGACTGCTAAAGGGATGCTGGAAATATATTGGAATTTCCTGTTTTCTGTGCTCACCAGTGGTGAAGGACAACATTTGTAAATAAAACTAAGAACAATTGAATTGTATACTTTAAATTGGCTCAAATGGTGAGTTTTATATTTTGTGAATTTCATCTCCATAAAATTTTTTTTTAAAAAATAGTATTGTAAATTATGTCTTTTTTTTTTAATTTTTCTTTTTATTATTTATTTATTTGTGAGAGAGAGAGAGAGAGAGCACAGGCAGACAGAGAGGCAGGCAGAGGCAGAGGGAGAAGCAGGCTCCCTGCCAAGCAAGGAGCCTGATGCGGGACTCGAGCCCAGGACGCTGGGATCATGACCTGAGCCGAAGGCAGCCACTTAACCAACTGAGCCACCCAGGTGTCCCTGTAAATTGTGTCTTAAAAAAGAGTCCTCATCCCTTAAAGCTACATAGCATGTTTACGAATGGCACGACAATGCCTTGGATTTGCTTGTTAAAATTCTAGTG
The DNA here is from genome assembly GCA_003697995.1 of Taxidea taxus jeffersonii. Lineage (NCBI taxonomy): Eukaryota > Metazoa > Chordata > Mammalia > Carnivora > Mustelidae > Taxidea > Taxidea taxus. Next base: position 95,554 of record ML093486.1, on the reverse strand, counting down.
GGGTGGGGAGTGGGGGGTTTGCTTGGGAACTGGGAGGGTATGGTTGAAACAAAATTGGACATAAGATCATATTTATTGAAGTTGTGTGATAAGTACAGCCAAAGAACCTGTTATATCATTCTCTCTACTTTTGTATGTGTTCAAAATTTTTCGCAAACAAAAGAGTTTAAAGTCAACTTGTTGGTTGTTATTGGGTCCCAAATGGGTTGGCGATAAGTACAGCAGAAGAACCTGTTATATCATTCTCTCTACTTTTGTATGAGTTCAAAAATTTTCACAAACAAAAGAGTTTAAAGTCAAGTTGTTGGTGGTTATTGGGTCCCAAATGGGTTGGCCCTTAATAATGGTGGCACAGTCCTAGCATTTTAGGCATCCTGGATCCTTTCAGATCATCAAATTCAGCTTATTCTTTGAATTTAAATGTGGAAATTGGTACCCTAGGAGAAAAAAAGTGTTGGCCCAAATGGACAGAGGTACGTTTAGAACCAGGGCCTGCAAGATGTGAGGAGATACATAGTAAATGTTTTAGATTTTGCAGGCCGGTTTCTGTTTTAATAATAAACTCTACTGTTACAGCATGAAAATCGTCATTGACAAATGACCCGAATAGACATTTTTCCAAAGAAGATAAGCAAGTGGCCAATAGATACATGAAAAGATGCTCAACATCACTAGTCATTAGGGAAATGCAGATTAAAATCACAAAAAGATATCACCTCACACCTGTTAGAAATGGCCATGATCAAAAAGATAAGAGTTAACAAATGCTTGTATGGATGCTGAGAAAAGGAAACACTTGTGTACTGTTGGTGGGATTGTAAAGTGTGCAGCCACTGTGGAAAACAGTATGGAGGATCCTCAAAAAGTTAAAAATAAAGCTACCATATGATCCAGCAATTCCTCTACTGGGTATTTACCTAAAGAAAATGAAAACAGTAACTCAAAAAGATATTTGTCCCCCATGTTCATAGCAGCGTTACTTAGAACAGCCAATACATGGAAACAACCTAAGTGTTCACCAATGGATGAATGGATAAAGAAGTTGTACATATAGTAGAATATTAGTCATCCACAACAAATGAGGAAATCCTACCAGTAGCAACAACATAGATGGAACTTGAAGTGAAGTAAGTCAGACAGAGAAAGACAAATACTGTATGATTTAGAATCTAAAACAAAAACAAAAACAAGTCATACAAAAAGAGATCAGATCTGTGGTTACCAGAGGTGGCAGGCAGGGATTAGCAGAAGGTGGTCAAAAAGTACAAACTTCCAGTTCTAAGATAAATAAGTACTAGGGATGTAACATATAACATGATGGCCATAGTAAACACTGTTGTATGATACACAGGAAAGTTATTAAGACACCATGTCCTGAAAGTTCTCATCACAAGGAGTATTTTTTTCTTTCCTATTTGTTGTATCTGTATGGGATGATAGGTATTAACTAAACCTAGTGGGGCAATCATTTCACAATATATTAAACCATTATACTGTATACCTTAAATATGTACAGTAATGTATGTCAATTATTTCTCAATAAAACTGTGGGAAAAAAAGAGAAAGCAGATAGTATGTAAAGAACTGAGCATGCCTGTTTTCCAGTGACATTTCCTTTACCTACTACATTATTTATTATTTTATATATATATTTACAGGTATTATATAAGCCAGAGTTGTTTGGCTCATAAGCTATAGCTGGCATAGAAGAACTCTGGTATAGAAGAACTAAAGAACCCTGTTCTTTTTCCTCAGGACTAAGTTACAAATAAATAAGTAAACACAGTAATTGGCTTGTGCTCACAAACAAGGACTCAAAAGAAAGAAAAATACCATCCTTGAATCAGAGCTTCCCTGCCCTATCCATTCCTCATATCTCCATTTGGATCTACAAATGACAGGGGGATGAGATCTTGAAATCACCATGTTCTGTGACATAGATACCATTAAAAGCAGGACATCCTAACTGTAAATAAACATGACCTCTGATCAAGTTGAATGGAGGGATGGAGACAAAAGGTATTTCTCACAAATAATTTTCAAAAGAAGAGTTTATCATATGTGCTTCTGGGTAGAATTGTGGCTTCTTGTTGTTGTTGTTGTTTACATTTTTAAAATTTATTTATTTGAGAGAGAGAGAGAGAACAAACAAGTGAGCATGAGGCAGAGGAGGGGCAGAGGGAGAAGCAGACTCCCTACTGAGTAGGGAGTTGATCCAGGGCGCTGAATGCCCTGAGCGGAAGGCAGATGCTTAAAGGACTGAGCCACCCAGATTCTCAGTCTTTCAATTTTAAATACTTCAAAAGGAATTTGACATTTCTTATTAATCTTGGTAAATAGATTAATTAACTAAAATAAATTAAAGTTAGTAAAGACACTAATATATAATATTTAACCAGCCTTTAGTTTATGTCAGGCATTCTGATACAACATAAAATGTCACACTGAATCCTTACAAGAACCCAGAGAGTGTCCCAGAAAACACCCCTACAAACTCGACAGAATGTCTGGAGCAGTGATCTGAAGACTCCAAAGGTAAATGGTTGCAGATGGACTGAGGAAGAAAATCAGAATTCAAAGGATCACCAAACTGGTGATGTTTACCATTTTCTTTTTCCTTTGTGGTATCCCTGGGGCTGAACTCAATGCAGCCTGGAACCTGAAAGTGGGCATTAGTGTGAACAGACAGAGTTCCAGGAGAAGCTCTCCAGATCTGGTCAGAAAAAGGCACTTTTAAAACTCAGAGAGGGTTTAGAGGTTTCCCTCCATCTATTTTCCTTCTGTCCATTTTCTTGCATCCCACAATCCTACAACAGCCATCCATCACAGAGGCCACAATTCAACAGGAGCCAGAACTAGGACAGAAGGAAACTTTCCTCTCCGGTTGATGGAGCTGTGATCCCAAGAGAGTGGGGTGAACTAGGTTGCCAGTTTTCTTCTTTCTCTCTCCAACCTTCCACCACTTGGCCCTATGGACAGCAAAGTGGGATTACTAAAGATACAGCATTCTGGCTGGAGAAACAAAATGTGAAACCCAGGTAACCAGAAACCATAGGAAAATTGCACAGAGGAAGGAGCTCTGCAAAGTGAACCAGTAAAGCTTTTTGTGAACTGCTAGGCTCATGCTCTAGTTGTGCTCCAAGGGGTTTGATCCTATTGGACATACCAAAATGGTCTAACGATAGACCACTACCGAGGTCGCAGACTACATGGTGTATATGTGAGGCAGTAAGCAAGCGTGACTAGAAAGAAATAGCAGGAGGGAGTCTTCCTTGGTATGGAACTGCTCTGTATCCTGATTGTGGTGTTGAATGAATCCATGCAGGTATTAAAATTCTAACATTGTACACTGAAACAAACAAACAAAAAAATACCTCACCCTTATTTTGCATGATAATGTTAAAAATAGAATTAACAACAACAACAAACTCACAGCAAGATAGCATGATCTCTCACATTGCCTGGAGATGCAAGCCTCAGAAATGACTCCAGCTAATTTAGGCGGAAAGGATCTTGATTTGAAGATTGTTGAATAGCTCATGGAATTAACAACAAGGGCAAAGAACTAGTACTGGGAAGGTGATACTAGAAAAAGCCTCTGCTAGCACTGGGTGTTTAGTTCTGCCAAAGCCCATGTCCAGCTGCCCCTTTGGCTTCCACAGAGATTCCCACATGGGCAGAGGGACAACTGTGAACTGGCAGTGGGGAGGGAGGGGTAGGTGCTCAGATGTCAGGTGACAAAAATAAATAGAATACTATCATCAACTCCTCCTACAGATGAGAAAACTGAGGCATGCAGAGGTTCTCTAACTTCCCTGAGTTCACACACTTTACCAGGACTCAAAACTTGTGCTCCTAACTACTACACAGTGATGGCTGAAAATGTCTCCAGCCTCAAGGGAGCTTTGTGGAAACCATACTGCCCATCTGAAAACAAAGAAGAGAAGTAATTTGAAGCAGAAAGTCCCAACTTCCTCCTGGCTCTTCAATTCAAGGGAATGCTAACCCAGCTATTTGTTTTGTTTTGTTTTTGAAATATAAACACTGGATTTTTTAGTATATGCACTACCTCTGATATATTCCCTAGAGCAGTAGTATTCGAACTTTTTTTTTAAAGATTTTATTTATTTATTTGACAGATCACAAGTAGGCAGAAAGGCAGGCAGAGAGAGAGAGAGAGGAGGAAGCAGGCTCCTCGCTGAGCAGAGAACCCAATGCGGGGCTCCATCCCAGGACTCGACCCTGAGATCATGACCTGAGCTGAAGGCAGAGGCTTTAACCCACTGAGTCACCCAGGTGCCCCAAGTACTCAAACTTTTTTGATCACATACCCATTAGCAAATATTTTTGAGCATTATTCCAGTATATTTAATTATATTTATAAGTTATATATATACTACAATATTTGTATATTGTGTACATTCTAAATAACATCTAAAAACTGGGAGAAAAGATAAAATAACAATAGTTTTAAAAATGTTTATTAAAATAATACAAAATTATTTTTTATTTCATTAAAAATTATTAATGTGAGTGATGTTACTGGATATGCTTTAAACATCTGATCCCACTTCAACTTTTATACTTGATTTTAATGGAAGCTATAATTAGAAAAAAAATTCACAAAGATCTGTAAATCTGAATGGAAAAAGTGCATCACCATTGGCTACGTTTATTAAACTACAGTTTCTATTATTTAAATCTCATTATATGCAAAAGTTTTTGTGGGTGGGAGGAAAGAATCTGATTAGTAAATTTCCATTGTTGTTGTTATTGGGCAAAAATTGGAAGGTGCTGCATTTTTGTATTTTTAACAAATGGCTTCAAGAGACTCACTGAAATTTCCGTAGCTAGAATAATTTAAATAGGTTTGGGATGCCTGGGTGGCTCAGTCAGTTGAGCAAATGCCTTTGGCTCAGGTCATGATCCCAGGGTCCTGGAATTGAGTCCCACATCAGGCTCCTTGCTCAAGCGGGGAGCCTGCTTCTCCTTCTGTCTGCTGCACCCCTGCTTGTGCTCTCTCTCTCTCTGACAAATAAATGAAATATTTTTAAAAGTTAAAAAAAGAAAAATTTAAATAGGTTAGAAAACCATGATTCTCACTTTTAAACTGCCGTGCAGATGAGAGATTTTTATAAGTGCCAACCTGATACCATTTGCAAAAACAAAATCTTGAGATGATGGAAATGTTTTTCAAACATTTCTTTTTAAAATTCTCCATAGCACAATTTTCCTTTAAAAAGTGATTTCTTGCTTACTGTTAAACATCACCTTTACTTTAAAGGAATAGACCAAAAGACGAAGGAATAGACCACAAATAGACTGGTTCACTTTTTAATTAAAAAAAAAAAGCTGCTAGGTAATGTATAGGCTTGTCCAATCACTATGCTATACACCTAAAGCTAATGTAAATTGTCAACTATAATTTTACAAAAAAATCTGCTAGGCACCATACTATCAACAACTATATGGCATCAGAAAAAACATCAACACATTTAGCACACTTCATCTTTCACAAATCAAATCTCATATTTTGTCCTTCCCTTTCAGGGGAATTCTGCTTCTACCTTTGGTAGGCTAGGTTGTTTCAGAGCTACATTCCTACTCATTAACATTTCTATTCATGGGCTAAACCTATAAGTAAGGTGAACAGAAAAAAACTCATCCCTCTCAAACACTGGAGCCCAGCTTTGAAGCACATCAATTCCTGCTCAAATTAAAGTTATATGAAATTGCTAGCATCCCTTGCCTAGATAACTGCCTAAGCAAAAGTGAATCTTCTTGGAGGAAGATAATATAATCCAGAGATTTAGAATATTTCTTCAGTGTCAAGATCTCAAAGAAACAAAAACAGAAACAAAAAAACCAGGCATACAAGAGGACAAAGCATAACTGACAATCAAAACAGAAAAAGTACACTATAGATAAAAATGAAGAGGGGATTCAAATAATGAAATTTTCATATACACCCTTAAAATATATACAGTTAATAAGTTCAAGTAATTAAGGACAAATCTGAGAATGATGGAAGGGAACAGGAAAGTATAAAATATAATCAAATTAAAATTATAAACCTGAAAAATAATAAATGAAATCAAGACTTCAAACGGTAAATTTAATAGCAAATTAAGCACAGCTTTAAAAAACCTGTAAACTGGAAGATAAGTCAGAAGAAAATATCTAGAATGAAGCGTGAAGAAATAAAAGGATAGAAAATGAAGGAGATAGACAGTGTAGGCATACTTTGGAGATATTGCTGGTTCAGTTCCAGACCACCATAACAAAGCAAATACTACAACAAAGCAAGTCAAATTAATTTTTTGGTTTCCCAGTACATATAAAAGTTTATACCCTACTGCAGTCTATTAAGTAGACAATAGCATTATGTCTAAAAAACCAATGTACATTTAATTAATTAAAATGTACATTTTTGTTAAAAATTGCTATCATCTGAGCTTTCAGTGAGTCATAATCACTAATCACAGATCACCATAACAAATATAATAGCTATTGATACACTTGAAATATTGTGAAAATGATCAAAATGGGACACAGAGACATGAAGTAAGCAAATACTATTGGAAAATGGTGCTGATAAACTTGCTTGGTGCAGGGTTGCCACAAACTTTCAATTTTGAAAAAACGCAGTATCTACAAAGCACAATAAAGTGAGGAGCAATAAATCAAGATGTGTCTGTATGTGATAAATATGAACAACATCTATAATTAGAAAAGAGAGAAAATTGAGACAAAAGAAGAGTTTGAAGACACAATAATGGAGAATTTTCCATAACTGATGATAGACAGTCAACTACAGAATATAGTTGTAAGGACTTTGACACAGGAAACACACAAGCTTCTGTGAGGTACAAAGCGTTTTTAAACAGTTTTGTTGTATAAGATTAACTTAATTAATGGCACCTGGGGCTCTCTGTAAATGTCTGGATTTATCCATTTTTTTCAGCAACAGCTTGCCTGTGAATCATGTGGAGAATGAATTTCATAGATGGTGCTATATTTGTAACTCCAGAATCCTTTATCTATTTATTCTAGTCACAGCCACTCCATTCAGTGGGGTAACATGTATAAAAACTTTCTATAATATTAGTGTTTTTTACCTTTAAAATATCACTTATTACTGAGACCATATATTCTGTGATATAATCTTACATAGAAGTTCACCCACAAAAGTAAGTTTTTGTATATTTCATTATTGAAGTATTCTAAGATATACAATATACTTTGATATATTAGGATCATCTAAGTCCTAATTAACTAACTCAGACATCAGCGAACTTTTTCTGTAGAAGGCCAGCTAATAAATGTTTTGGGCCTTGAGGGCCACTTACAGTCTTGGTCATAACTATTCAACTCTGCCATTGTAGCATGAAAGTTGTCATAGGCAACTGATAAGCTGATGAGTGTGGCTGTGTTCCAGTAACAGAAATAAGCAAAAGGCCAATTTGACAAGCAGGCCATAATTTGCTCACCCCTTGATCTGACTGGATAGCAAATCTCCCATTCTACATAACTTTTTTCTTATATTTCTATCTTCATATGATCAGCAATGATTTCTGTCTTCCAACAATATGTCCTAACAAAACATAATTTATATCCTTGTCATGTTGATTCCTGTGCCATTGCTACCAATGCGTTTCCAAATGAAATTTAAAACCATCTTTTATTAATACCAAGTAAGAGTCTTATTGGTATTAATACCAAGTAAAAGATGGTTTAAAACCATCTTTTATTAATACCAAGTAAGAGTCTTCTAGAAATGTATCATTGAGTTCAGAGAAATCTATACGGTACTGGGTTGAGTAATACAGTATATTCATAATGCTCTGTGGCCATCACCACCATCCCCTTCCATGATTCTTTCCACCTTGGAAAACTGAAGCCCTGTACTCTTTAAATGACGGCCCTCCAGTCCTCTTTCTCCTCAGCCTCCAGCAACCACAGTTCTACTTTCTGTCTCTGTGATTTCAACTACTCTATCTCATATAAGTGGAATCATGTAGCATTTGCCTTTTTCTGACTGGCTTACTTCACTTAGCATAATGGCCTTAAGGTTCTGCCACATGACAGCATATATCAGAATTTCCTCCCTTTTAAGGCTGAATAATATTCCACTGCATGTATGTACCACATTTTGTTTATCCATTCATCTGTCAATGAACATGGGCTGCTTCCTTGTTTTAGCTGTTGTGAATAATGCTGCTATGAACGTGGTGTCCATAGTATCTTCAATAACCATACCAGGAAAGGGTCATTACTGAAGACAGAGGATAGAAATTCATTCTTCAGATGGTCTCTTGGCAGTCTCTAATCGTTCAGGCTGACTTTAAGCCACCATTGCTTTAATCTCATGCTGAGGAGCTTGTACTGGCTATTGCAGAGCCTTGTCTACCATTTCTTTTATAAACAGGAGCTGACATTCATAGTATTATCTTCAATCTTAATCTTCTTTGCAGGAATTTCTAAAGCCATTTGTCCATTTATCATAATTTATTTGTTAGAAGTAAATAATATTATGGGTAAGTCCCCCTCAACTGAGTATACACAAATAGCACATAGTTACAAAAAGGGTAGATCTCAGAGGTGGAAAGCTTCTTGCCTGATCTCAGAATGCCTTGGTTAACATCTATGTAATGTGTTTAACATACATACCTATCTGTTTTAGTAAATACTTATAAAGCTTAATTTGTTTTTAAATTTTTAATTACAAGTAAAGATACTTAGAAGTTCTATTATTTTCTTCTCAGACCCTAGTGAATTGTTACTTATTACTGGAGTAATTTACTCCCACTTTAACCATGGCTCTAAAAATTAAAGAACATCTAAAACAATGGCACCCTGTTATTTTAAAATGCTTTTCTTATCTGAGAACGCCAAAACATTTAACTATATTCCTACAAACTGTATAAGTAGTAGCTCTCAGCTTTTTTGAGATCTGGATTCTTCAGAGAACTTGATTAATCCTATAGAATCTGTCTTAAAAAAGGACTCCCCAGTCAGCTGAGTGCCTCTGCCCTGCCCTCACCCTCCATCCTGTCTCCTTCCTTTGAATGGGGGTGGGGGACAGGAGGAATGATTTAATTTGATTTATTAAAAACGTTTTAATTCTTTGTACAGTTACCATCCTATGTAAAGATGAAATTTGTGTTGAGTTCGAGATTTTCACAGAATAAAGATCACACAGTACTTTAAAAAAAGGAACATAAATATCATAAATATTTTCTTTCTTCTTTTCTCCCTTCCTGCCTTCCTCTCTCCCTCTCCTCCTCCTTCCCTCTTCTCCCCCTCCACCCTGCCTCTTTATCCCCTCCTCCTTTTCCCCATCTCTTGCTAGTTTAGTCCAAAAAATCTTTGGAGTCAAGGACCTGGGTGAAAAAGATGTATATAGTATCCCTGGGGAATAGCAGGGATCTGCATAAGGAAATTATGCCAGTGTGGTCAGTGACATCTCAGAGACAGGTACAGGGCCCACATAAGGAATACATGCTAAGTGGGATAAAGAAGGATTGAGCAAGTAGGTAGATACATTGAGGAAATGGGACCTAGGCTTCCCACTGTAAAAGGAACTTACAACCATGGGAAGAAGGAAGGAAAGAATGAACCCTGTGGTATTAGACTGAAATCAAAGATATCAGATTGAACATGTGTTTTAAAAATACACAGAAAGATTGATAGAGATGTAAATGTGTGCATGCATACACCTGTGTGTGCACATACATACATACGTATATTCCCATGTGTGTCCACTGAGAAGGCCTGGGAACAGAAATACCTCCAAAACAGTGAAGTACCTTGTGCCTAGATCTGGAATTCTAATGCCATCCTCCACTAATAGGTACTAGAGCTTATTGGAAAAATGGGCCAGTTCCAGGGCTGGGACAGGGAAAGTACAAGATAAGATTGGAACATCTGTTGGGCTAGAAAATTTATTTTTTTAAAAGATTTTATTTATTTATTTGACAGAGAGAGAGAGAGAGAGAGATCGCAAGTAGGCAGAAAGGTAGGCAGAGAGAGGGGAGGAAGTAGGCTCCCTGCTGAGCAGAGAGCCTGTTGCAGGACTCGATCCCAGGACCCTGAGATCATGACCTGAGCCGAAGGCAGAGGCTTTAACCCACTGAGCCACCCAGGCGCCCTAAGCTAGAAAATTTAAAAGCACTCAAAACATGATGGGGACATATCATAAGTTAGTTTGAAGGGGCTCACACTGGCTAAATCTAAAACAATAGGTCATCAAAATAAACAATCATAATAATATATCATAACTCCTTGAAATACCATGATTCCACACTCACATAATAAAATAAAGGCAAATGTGGAAAAGGGAAAGCTCCATCTCACAGTAGAATGTCAACAAAAAATGTAGAAAAGGATTTTAAAATCAGCAGGGGAAAGTTTGATGACTTTGATGACTGAATAAATAATAGTATAACAACAAGATAATACTGGAGAAGTCAAACCACTTGATTTTCCATTGATCAAAGTTAGGACAATTTGAACATTATAAAAATAATATCATTCATGGATTAGAGTACATCAAGTATGTTTAAGTCCACGAGTTCATGGATCTAAAAACCTCAATGGCTGCTTCTAAAGTATTCTAGGGAACCACCTCACTATTTTGAAAACTAGTAAGTTGAGGGAAAGAATCAAGCATTTACCCTGCCTGTTCCACATGATATAAGCCTCATGGTAACCAAGATAGTTGCCGAGAGAGACGTTCCCCTTTATGGAAGCATCCCAGTTTATAAAATGAAGAAGGAACAGAAGAATCAGAACAGCATCATTTTATAGCACTTAATGAATTATTAGAACCAAACAGTGAACACTGATGGCTAATAATATCAAAAAAAGAGAAACACCCCCCACACCATTTCCTGATAGAAGTATGCCACCCATGAATTCTTCTCACCAAAGGAAAACAAACTTGCATCTGAAAAGTTTTGGATAAGGCTCAAAGCACCCACCTTGAGTTATACACAAGCTCATGGCCCTAGGTTGGGGGAGCCTCAGGAAACATAAGTCTACAGAACACATACCAGTCTGTCCCCAAGCATTCATAAATTCTTGCTATCTACAGGATGCTGGCTAATATCCCACAGGTGGCCATTCACAGATTCCAGGCAGCTGTGTGAACCTGGGTATTACCGACCTAAATCTATGCTTATTAAGTGACTAGACATTAGGAACCTAGTTTTCAATAGATGCATTTCTAAATGATGACTGGCTTTGCTTCAGTTCACTCTTATTTCAGAATGGCCAAAAATGTGTTCAAAAAGTGGTCAGTTGATTGGAAATCCATGTCATCACAACGTAGACATGGTGACCTTCCCCACACCACACCTCACATTCAAGCATGGACACAGAGCCTCCACACATTCCCACACTGCATGCGTGCCAAAAAGAATATGTCCATTCTCAGACTCGCTGCACAGGGAGCCTGACTTCTCGGCTTCCTCCCTGGTGATTTCCCAACTTGGCTTCTGCAGGAAGCAGATCTGCTTTTCTCCCAGAGGAGGCCAAATGTCATAAAAGAGGAAAAGGCTGCAAGCAAAAAGGGGGCCCCAAGTGAGAGAGCAGGAGAAAGGTTGGACACAAGATCCTGAACAGATCATTTTACTGGAATAGAGAGAGAAAAATGGTTTTTCTAGGGCTGATTCATTTACTCCAGACACTTCTTGTCCTGATGCCTCTGTGTTCCTTCCTGGATTCTGTCCGCCATCCCCATAGAACCCCTTCATTGCTAGTTTTGGAAATCAGTGAGTGATAGGTTAGCCTGGTGCTCATCCCATGGTGTCACCTAGCAACATGATGTTTATAAATAGCCACAATCATGTCTTTTCCAAAAACAGCTATAACTTCTTTTAAAGACATCAGGAAAAATGCTTAGCTCTTTCCGAGCTGGTGTGAAATATTCCCTTGTTTCAGCCCTCCCACTCCCAGCCTTCCTCTTCCCCTTCTCAGTTTGACCTCCCAGTATGTTTATTGTTTATACTCTGCTTTTTTTAAAAATGCACATTTCCTTCAACAGGGTCACATAACAGCTGTTCAGGGAAGAATCTCCCAGTAGTTTTGTGAACTTCATTCAGCTCAAAAACAACTCAAAAGCCAAAAAACAGTCCTACTTAATCTTCATCCCTTGCACTGTAGAAGAATTCAAACTAACAGTCACAGATTACAAAAGCTGAGGGAGAATTACTTCTAGGTAAGTAAAGACCAAATTGATCACATAAAAGTTTTACCCTTTTATTTTGTTTTGTTAAAATTTAAAGACAACTATCATATGATCTCCCTGATATGAGGAAGTGGAGATGCAACGGGGGTGGGGGTTAAGGGGGTAGGAAAAGAATAAATGAAACAAGATGGGATCGGGAGGGAGACAAACCAAAAGAGACTCTTAATGTCATAAAACAAACTGAGGGGGGTGGGGGAGAAGGGTGTTGGGAGAGGGTGGTGGGGTTACATTATATGTTTAAATAAAAATAAAAAAATTAAATTAAAAAAAATTTTTTTTAAGTTTAAATATAAAAGAATAAAAAGGGTCCCTTTAACTAGACCAGTAACCAGCAAACCTTATTAACTCATAAACCCAACATATATATATTTTGGGTGTCTACTATATTTCAAATATTGTGCTAGGTAATGATACAAAGATGAGTAAGATTTCATCATTGAAGGGCTCACAGTGCAGGGAGGAATGGCATGAAATTCTCATTGTCAATGGGCTACACAGCATTCAAACAGGCCTCAGTCTTCTAATTCTGCAGTTATTAAAGATGGAGAGCCACCAATGGGCAGCCTCTACATAAAAACCATGAAGACCGGGGCCCCTGGGTGGCTCAATGGGTTAAGCCTCTGCCTTCGGCCTAAGTCACGATCTCAGGGTCTTAGGATCGAGCCCTGCACTGGGCTCTCTGCTCAGCAGGGAGCCTGCTTCTCTCTCTCTCTGCCTGCCTACTCTGCCTACTTGTGATCTCTCTGTCAAATAAATAAATAAAATCTTTAAAAAAAAACCAAAACCATGAAGACCTAACAAAATGCCAACACTTTATAATAACATCAAGTCTTGGGTTCTTGGCTTAAGGAAGGGGATGCATGCTGGTACCATACCCTGTGGTGGGAGGACTGAGGTCTAGGAGGTATGGGAGTCCTACTGGGTCTGTGTTACCTTTGCCTGGTGGTGTCCATATCCATCTGGGTCAGGCAGGAAACAGATGCACTCTCAACCAGGGCATAGCAGAATGGTCAGTGAACGGACTATTCCAAGAGCATGGGCAAAGAGAACTGTAGGCACTGGTGAAGCTCCCTGAGACCAACCACAGCACAGAAGGATGACTGGCTCTGGGCCTGAAGGGACAAGGGGAGGACGGATGGGCTCACCAGAAGCCAGAGAGAAGAGCTGTGGGCACTGGGGAGGGTTCCCCCTGATAGAGGGAAACATCTAACCCATGGTGAGCAGGTACAGAGGAAGACAAGGGAATGCACACTGGCCCTCACTCTCCTTCTACCTTCCCATCTATTGCCAATGCTTCCCATTAGGCAAACCCAACTGGAAGCTGGAGGACAGACATCTTGGTGATGCTGTGTGTCATGGTCAGCCTCAGAGAGGACACAGAGCAGAAAGAAGATGGGAGGAGAGTGGATCTGGAGAGGAATATGGAAAACATCCAGCACAGCATCCAAATGGAGATGTTAAGAGGGTTCTTTTGGTTAGGCAAGTCTGGGAGTCAGGGGAAGGTCAGAATCAGAGATAGAAATTTGGGAGCTCTTCAGTGAATAGATAATAATTAAAGCCATTTTGCAGATGACATCACTCAGAGAAGACAAAAGGGCTGAGGCCTGAGCCCTGGAGCTACAATACAGCAGCTTAGCAGAGGAGGAGGAGCTAACAAAGGGGTCTGAAGAGGAGAGCCCTGAGAGTTTAGGCAAAACCAGAAAGTGATATCCCCAGAGCTAAAAGATGCGTGTTTCAAGAGAAGGAGGAGACTTTTAGGGTCCTGAATTGTCTTTCACATAAAGTATAAAAAATACTCCACAAAAATGTACTCATTCCATTGAATAAGTAGAACTTTAGGGCCCAACAAAAAACAACTTAATCCCTTTCTCACAGTTGCCTTAATAATTCTTTTGAGTGGGCTAATTTTGCCTCACCCAAAGGCATAGAATTTAGGCCAGGCCCATGATTTTTCTGGTTACTCTCAGATATAATTACTTAATTTATTCATGGCTTCCTGAATGTTCTTTCTTTTGGTTTTCAGAACCAGACAGGCTCTTAGAGCTCAGGGACCAGTGGGTAGATGCACTCTGTCCTTGCAGGATCTCCAAGTAGACGAATCCACATGCAGAAGCAATCCCAGGTACCAGGGGCAGCAGGGGTATCCTATCTAACCTTCAGCACTCCTCATTTCCCCTCCCAGGGGTCACTTGCTTTCTGCTGCAATACTGTGTATTAAATGATGTCAGTGCCCTTCTACATGATTACAGTCCTGAGGAAAACATCTACTAACTTGAAGTGTTCTACTCTTGAGGTGCTTGGACCTCGAGGAAGAACCAGAGGAAGAGGGCAATGCTTAACAGTATTAATTTATTTTAAAAATATTTATTGAGGGGCAACTGGGTGGCTCAGATGGTTAAGCACCTTCCTTCGGCTCAGGCCATGGTCTCTGGGTCCTGGGATCAAGACCCACATCAAGCTCTCAGCTCAATGGGGAGTCTGCTTCTCCCTTTCCCTCTACCCCTGCTTGTGCTCTCTCTCTCTGAAAAGATTAATAAAAAATCTCTTAAAAATTATTTATTGAGCTCCTACTCTGCTAGGTGCTGGGGATTTGAATAATGAACAAAAAATAGGGACACCTGGGTGGCTCAGTTGGTTAAGCAGCTGCCTTTGGCTCAGGTCATGATCCCAGCATCCTGGGATCGAGTCCCAAATCGGGCTCCTTGCTCGGTGGGAAGCCTGCTTCTCCCTCTGCCTCTGCCTACCACTCTGTCTACCTGTGCTCACGCTCACAAAATTTAAAAAATTTAAAATTTAAAAAAGGAAAAAATAAATAAACATTGTTCCTGGTCTCATGGGAATTATAGCTTCTGATTTATCAAATAATCACATGGGTAGATGTCAAATGTATGCCTAAAACTATGGGAGAGCATAACCAGCCAGGGAGTCCAGGGGAAGTTTTTGTGAGAAAATAATGCAGGGCTTCTCAAAAGGTGAGTACGAGTTCATCAGGAGAGGACATGTAGTGGGAACTGTCAAGCTGGAGACTGCATAAGCAAAGGACTTGTGTGGTGACAGTATGGACAGAAAGAATGAAAAGAAAGACAAGGGAGTTGGAGCTCAGAGGCTGAGGTGCCTGTAGAGAGCTCCCAGCAGTACTAAGGGGCCAGTGGAAAGGCATGGAAGGGTTCAGAGCAAGGGAGGTACTCGGTCAGACCTGAAGTATAGAGAAGGGGTTGAGGGAGATGAGCCAGGGCACAGATGGGTGTAGGTGGCATAGACTAGGGTCAAGTCCAGGCAAGAGGTGATGGCAACATGGACCAAGGAAATGGTGCTGAGCAGCAGCCCCAGGAATGGGAATGCAGAAGAGGGTGGGTCCAGAAGGACGCTGGGTTTCTAGCTTACAGACTGGTCAGATGGTGGGGACAATCATTGATTCATGGAGAAAGGCAAGGGCAGAAGACCACAAGGAATGTGAGGAACATTTTATTCTTTATACCATCTCTCTGCAGAACCTGCTTTCAGCCATTTCTCTCCTTTGTGAGCTACCATCAGTACAAAATAATCACCAGTTTCGTTAAGGAGATAGCAAGCTGCTGAATGTAGTGTTTCACTCTTCAGTATGGGCAGGACTTTGCATAAGATGCCTAAACATTTTCAAAGCATGTTCACATCCAGCATTTTATTTTATCCTCACCATAATTTCATGAGTTCCCCCTACTCATCCTTATTTAAAGATCAGCGCGTTCACAATCTTGATCCAATTGTGGTGTGTATTTCTGGGCACATCATCAAAAACCTGCAGCTGCTAAATCCATTATGAAATCTTAGAATTTCAGAGGTTTAAGGGAACATTAGCTCTCAGTTACTTCCAAACCACTCATTTTACTGAGGCCCAAAGAGCTCACTAGAGACAGAGCCAGGATGATAGTCAAATAATAACAAGTACACATCCAATTAATACTCACAATCTCTGATAGTTACTACATTACTTTCATATAGGGTTTTTTAAAAATACATGGAAAATTTAAGACTCACCTTAGCATGTCTCCATCATGCTAACATGACAGTCCAGTTCTGCTAACAAGCCACCCTCTGATATCAGTCGTCAAAAAGTATATGGCTCCATGCAATGTGCTGTGGGCACTAAAAGACAGAAGAGGCTCATTCTCCTTGCCCCTGCCTCTCCTGGGTGGGGATTGACCCACACTCGGCACCAACTGTCCTCTTTCAGAAAGCTGCCCCAGTCCTAGAACTTTGATAGAGACCCCCAAAGTGTGAGTAGGTGAATCAGAAATGTCCGCTCTAGCAGGGACCCAGGGCCATTCTTTGAAGGTATGCGAGGGTACTGTAAATTAGGTGGCTTCCTGGAACTCACTGGTCAGGGGATTTGAGGACAAGAAGATAGCGACAGAGATGGAAGATAATGAGTCAGTCGCACAGTGGTGCTAAACCAACCAACCAACCGAGGTCCATACACATAAAATCAACTCCGAAACTCCTAAGACCACAACAGTCTTCAAGATGAATTTTTGTGACTCCTTTGCCTTTTGAGTTGCCCTTGATGTTTATCTGAATCTGACAGGTTCTGCAGGAAAATGCTGGAGGCAAGAAATGAGAGCATTCCAGAGGATTTGCCTCAAGTTTATATCTTATCTGTCACTCTCAGGACTCCCTCTGCCTCTGTCTCAGGTCACTTGTTCAGCCAAGGTTCCTTGAGTTCTCCTCAGTGCTAGGCTTCGTGTTAGGATCTGGGGATGTGACACAAACATGGAAAAGACACTTTTCCTATCCTCCAGAGGAGTACAGTATAATGGGGACTCAGACTGCTAAACAGATAACACTGTACAAAGATTGGTGCTCATTGGCTCATGAGCAAGTGCTGGAGAAGGTACTGGGAGAGACATTACAAAGGAGACGGTGTGATGAAGCTTTGGAGTACATATAATTTGATAGGCAGCCAAGGGCATTGCAGGAAGAAGAAATTGTGTACACTGAAGGCACAGAAACATGGAACCACTGGGAAAATACTGTCAGGTGATGGCAGAAGAAAAAGGACAGAAGCATTCCACCACAATATATTCTCTATATGCTCAGGGTGTTCCTACACCCTGCAGAAGCTCGTTTTGCTACAGTGATGCTGAGGAAGTAACCGAAATCTCAGTGGTTTATAACAACAAAGGTTATTCGTCATTCCTGTTACATATCAGCAAAGGACCAGCTGAGGTTTGGCAGCCCTGTGAGTCTGAGGTACTGCTCTAGGTTGTAGGTGGACTGCATGTCAGCCCCCCATGTCTTCCCTTTCTAGGACACAGGCTGACCAAGCAGCCCTTTTAGGAGACTCACTGTTCTCATGTCAGAGGGTGTGGAGGGAAGTTCCCATATCCCTAAAACCTTCTGCTTAGGAGTCCTGTCTACTCACATTTCCTTTGGCCCAAGCCAAACAGAGAAATGAGGAAGAATACTTAGCCTACAGGGAGGTAGGAAGGTAGAACAAGGATGGTGATGCAAAATATTCTTTTGGGAGAGGGAATGGATGATTAGACATGATAACACAATGAGCTATAAATGGATTGAGAAGGAACACAGAGAGGCTGTTGCAGTAGTGAGAAGTGATGGCTGTGTTGGCTGCACAACAAATTATCCCAAAACATAGTGGCCTAAAGCAAAAACAACCATTTTATTATTGCTCATGGTTTCTGTGGCTCTAGAATTCAGGAAGGGCTTGGCTGGGCATTTCTAGTTTGGGAGATTATAATGCACTTGCAATTGGAGTTTAAGGGGACTGGAGCAGTTCCTTCTCAGGGACTCTCCAAGTCATCTGGTTTGTTTTTTCTTACAACATGCTGACCCCAGGGCACTCAGTCTGCTTAGGCAGTGGTGAAGCCTTCAAAGTTAAGCACCACAGTCAGCAGGGCAGAAGCTGCACTGCCTTTTACAGTCTAACCTAGGGAATTACATACCATCACTTCCGTTGTACTCTACAGCAGGGATTGATAGCCTTTTTCTCTACAACCCCAGATAATAAATGTTTTAGGCTTGGTGGGCCATATGGTCTCTGGCACAACCACTCATAACTACACAAGTTGGCCACTGTTGCATGAAAGTAGCCATGATCAATTCAAATCCCAAGAACACTTAATTTATGGACAATGAATTTGAGTTTCCCATAATTTTCATGTCCCGAAATATTATTTTTTTAATTTTTTCAACCACTTACAAATGAAAACAACCTTCTTAGCTTGCAGGCTATACAAGAACAGGCATCAGGTCAGAATTGGCCTCCATGCTATAGTTAGCTAAGCCCTGCTCTACTAGAGAGGGGTCCAGCTGGTTATGTCCACAGACAATTGAAAACACAAGTTTTACACTCGTAAGAAATAGGGACGCTTGGGTGGCTCAGTTGGTTAAGCGGTTGCCTTCGGCTCAGGTCATGATCCCAGCGTCCTAGGATCAAGTCCCATATCGGGCTCCTTGCTCGGCAGGGAGCCTGCTTCTCCCTCTGCCTCTGCCTGCCACTCTGTCTGCCTGTGCTTGCTCGCTCTCTCTCCCTCTCTCTGACAAATAAATAAATAAAATCTTAAAGAAAAAAAAAAAAGAAGTATCTGGGCCAGCATTATAGAGTTGGGTGTCACCTGCCTGTGAGTGGCAGCTGAAGCCCCCAAGACCAATGAGATTTCCCCAGAAGTATGCATTTTGTAGGAAGCCAAGATATCCTGGAACAGAATCTTTAGAACTCAAGCATTCAAGGGGTGATTTGAGGAGCCAATGAAGAAAGGCCAGAGGAGAACCACAACCCAGCTTCCTTTTCACCTTTTTTCTCCACTCTACAGTTCCATCTTCTTGTCCCCACCTCCTGCTCCTGTCCCCAACACCAACTTTCCACCCCCAGACACTATTTTCAAAGTGCGAGTTAGACAGCAAGGCATATGACACTTGTAATTTGGAGGAGATATGCTTCACACTCCTTTCTGTCCCATTCACTCATGCAAAAAATATAGTTACTTCGTTTGTGAAATCATGTTATTTAAATACTAGGTGGCATTATCGCATGTTAAAGATTTTCTTAAAGCTAGCATAACAGATACCTACAAACTATAATGGTTTACCAAATACAGAAATAGACTAACAAATTTAACCATATGAATTAGTATTTGAAAACATTATTATTTGCACTTTATTGACTGAGAAGGAAAATAAATTTCTGTAAAGGAGGCACTAAATTGCAGCCTTTTGGAAAGACTGGAAGTTGCTTAACTATATTTTCTCCACTTTAATCTTCAAAAATCTGTTCAGAACTTCTTCAAAGAAGGGAAGCTAACACTGGGTAAATAATTGAAGTAATGAACATACTTTTTATCCAGTGTTGGGGGCGTAGAGAATGATAGATTTGTTGGCACATAAAATGTCTGTGCAGAACAGGCAGTAATATTTGACAAGCAAGGTATTAGAAGTGAGTATAGATAATTTTGCAAATTGAGGCCAGGATAAAAATGACAAAAAAGCAGAAGTAGTGGAGTTCATGATGTAGTTCAACAAAAGGCAAAAGCAGTGCAATCATGTGACAAGTTCTGAGAAGACAGATTTTTTTTTTTTTTTAAAGATTTTATTTATTTCTTTGACAGACAGAGACCACAAGTAGACAGGGGGCAGGCAGAGAGAGAGAGAGGAGGAAGCAGGCTCTCTGTTAAGCAGAGAGCCCGATGCAGGGCTCGATCCCAGGACCCTGGGATCATGACCTCAGCCAAAGGCAGAGCCCTTAACCCACTGAGCCACCCAGGAGCCCCGAGAAGACAGATTTCTAACTGTAGAGTTAGGAATGTGGAAGGTGGGACCCTCAGGGACCTCCCCCTTTCTGTGATTCATTTATACTGTTCCATGTGGCTTTAAATAACATGTCACCAATTATTCACTTATTCAGCTGATATTAAGTGAACTTCTAAGCTGAGATACAAATCAAAATGAAGAGTACTCTGTCAGGCTGAACGATAAACAACATTTAAATAACATTCAGTCCCTGCCCAAGGGAGATCATACCTTGTTAGGGAAGATTCCATATGTACATGAAAGGATTGTTATAGACGACTTCCTTCTCTAGGCTGAGATTACTGGAGCTAGAAGCTCTGCCTCAGGAAACTATGGAAGACTGGGGTTTCTTGTGGTGCTGATAGCCAAGGATCAAGAGATTGGCACCTTTGTGTAAGAAAACACCCTAGAGATGGGACGCCTAGGTGGTTCAGTAGGTTGGGAATCCAACTCTTCATTTCAGCTCAGGTCATGATCTTATGGGTTGTGGAATCAAGCCCCAAAATGGGCTCCGTGCTCAGTGGGGAGTCTGCTGGAGATTCTCTCCCTCTCCCTCTACTCTGCCACCTCTGCTCATGTGCATGCATACTCCCTCTTTCTCTCTTTCTCGAATAAATAAACAAACCTTTAAAAAAAAGAAAAGAAAAGAAAAGACCCTAGACAGTGTTTTTATGCAAATTAGGTCCTGGGGCCCAGTCTGGAGGATGAAAGCTTTCCAGTCTAATAATCTAAAAGTTACCTGTTATCTCCTTTACAGAGAGGGGAATTGTTGCCTAACTCTATATTGCTGGAGGTTACTTTAGAATTTATAGTATAAATATTGAACAGTCTACCTTCAAGTTATAACATTTCACATATATCTAAGAACTTTATAATTCCATTTCTCCCCTCCCAGCTTTTGTACTGTTGTCATAATTTCTATTTCTACATCTGTTATAAACCACATACTAAACTGATTAAACAGTCAATATTTTTGTAAAAAAGAATTAAATATGAGGGCAATATTTATTTGATCATGTAGTTACTACTTCTGGTGGTCTTTACTCTTTTGTTTAGATCCAGATTTCCATCTGGTATCATTTTTATTCTGGCTAAGACTTCTTTTCACATTTATTACAGTGTGGGACTGCTAGTAAAATTCTTTTGGCTTTCCTTTATCTGAACAAGCCTTCATCTCACCTTTGTTTTTGAAATATGTTTTTGTTGGATATAGAGCCCTGATCTTATTTGTCCCTTTTTCATTTGGTCCAATTTTGCCAGAGGTTTATCAATTGTATTAGTTTTTTTTCAAAACCAACTTTTGACTCTGCTAATCTTCTCTATTGTATATTTTCCAGTTTATTTAATTCCTACCGTATTTTCTTATTTTCTTCCTTTACAAACTTTCTCATACTATTCTAACATTTCCTATTGGCTCTTTAGTAGCACATTAGTTTTAAGATTTTCTTCTTTTCTAATATTAGAATTTAAAGCTATATGTTTCTCTCCAAGTATTGCTTTAGCTGTATCTTACATGTTTTGATATTTGATATCTGTAATTTTTATCATTTCTCTGGTCTAAAGAATCTTACATTTTTATCTTAAGTCCCTCTTTGAACTACAAGTTATTTAACAGCGTGATTCTAATGCACCTTATATAGTTTCCTTTTTTCTAATTATCATTTTATTCCCTAATTTCAGTGAGATCATAGGTGTGTCTGACCAATCTTTTAAATGTACTGAAATTTGTGTTATAGTCCAATATATAGTCAATTTTTGTAACTTTTCTAAATGTGTTTGAAAATAAAGAATGTTCTGTAATTTTGAGGTGCAGTATGTGTTCATTAGATCAAGCTTACTTATTAATTACTAATCCTATGAGCCCCCACAAATGAAAGCTAAAGAAAGGAGAAAGCAAAATAATTTATATACCAATTTTACCTCTCTAAATCTGATTGCTCCTTAAACTAATTCATAAGTTTAAGTTCCTATTCAAATCTCCACATGGGTGTCTAATAGTCACCTCAAATGTGATATGCCTTTCCTTTCCACCCCCACCAAGACCTGCTCCTTCCCCAAGCCTACTTACATCAACATCTCTCCACTTTCCTTCATTGATTCCCTCCTCCCACATTCCCCTTTTAATCTATTAGGAAGTCCTTCTGCTTCCTCCTCTAAAACTTATGTGGAGTCTGTCCACCTCTGTTGATTCTTACCACCATTACCCTGATCCAAACAAGAATAATTCATGAAGACTACCATAACAGCCTTCTAATTGGCCTTCCTGCTCTCTGTTTTAACTTTCTCTTCTTAAATCAGTTCTCCATAGAGTTGCCATAGTAATCTTACAGAATTGTAAATTATAAAATGTCACCCCCCCCCAACTTAAAATGTTTCGATTATTTCCTCTCATAATTAGAATAAAGTAAAAACTCCTTACCTCAGTTTACAAAGCCTGTATGATCTGGCTTCTGTTTCCCCATGCTCACTCTACTCTTATTCCAGTCATCCGGCTCATCTTGCAAGCTACAAAACTTGTTCCCACCTCAGGGTCTGTATCAGACAGGATAGCACAGGTTACGCTACTGTAATATAAAATCCCCAAGTCACACAAAGTATCTGGTAGGGCTAGACAATTCCATAGAAAAACTAACACCCATGATGGAGACTCAGTAATTCAGGCAGCCTTAAACTTGAGCTTCTGCCATTTCAGTATGCAGGGTCACTCACCAATGTTTATTGTGGTAGAAAAAGAGAGGGTCATACGTCAGCCTGGAAATTATTTCTGTCACTTCTTCTCACAACCAATTTCCCAGAAGTTGTCCATAATCCCACTTACTTGCGAGATGGTGGGAAAGTTTAATCCTTTGTATTTTAAGGAGAAGCATGTCAGATATGAGTACCAGAACTGTTCTCTACTCCTGGAATGTACTTTCCTCTCATTTTCACATAGCAGGCTTCTTCTCAACATTTGGGCCTCATCTCAAAGGCCACTTTTGTAGGCTGTCATTGACCACTCAGGTATTCTGTGTTCCAACTAAATATTAATTTTTTGTATATAACTTTCAAATCTCTAATTTAGTTGTTTATTGAATATTCTCTTCCCTACTTAGAATATAAGACCCACGAAAGCAGGTAACATGTCTATCCTGTTTACCCTAGAATCCCCTGAATAAATATTTGTTGAATAATTTTTTTTAAAGTGTTTTTTTTTAAGATTTTTAATTTATTTATTAGTTAGAGAGAGAGAGAGAGAGTGAGCACAGGCAGACAGAGAGGCAGGCAGAGGCAGAGGGAGAAGCAGGCTCCCTGCTGAGCAAGGAGCCCGATGTGGGACTCGATCCCAGGATGCTGGGATCATGACCTGAGCCGAAAGCAGCTACTTTACCAACTGAGCCACCCAGGCATCCCTATTTGTTGAATAATTTAAAAGAAAAATCACTTGGGATGCCTGGGTAGCTCAGTTGTTTAAACATCTGACTCTTGATTTCAGCTCAGTTCATAATCTCAGGTTGTGAGATCAAGCCCCCAAGTCAGGCTCTGTGCTGGGCATGGAGTTCCACTTAAGATCCTCCTTCTTCCTTTCCTCCTCTTACACCCCCTGAGCTTTCTCTCCCTCTCTAACAAAACAAAACAAAACAATAAAACCCATCACTTGAAAATGCAAATCTGATCATGGCTACTCTCCTTCCATTAAGAGATTTTTATAATCTGCAGAATAAAGTGTAGACTTTCTGGCATGACATATGCGTCTTCAGAATACAATGTTTAACTTCCATTCATCCCCAGAAGTTGCCACTGGAGATACAGTAGTAAAGTTAGAATATCACACAAAGCTTCATATCTAACTCTACTCTTTCCTGTACTCCGGGTTAGAAAAGTCACATAACAATTTAAGCAGCTAACAAATTCTGTTTCTTTAGATAGATCCTATTCAAAGTTGAGGATTTACTTAGTGAGGATGGGGACAGATTAAGAGTCTACCAATAAAAACTGTACAAAGAAAAAGATTCATTTTCTAATTTGCTTTCACTGATAAATTCAGTATCCTAAAGTAATTCAAAAAAATGCTTATGACTTATATTAGTAAGGACAATCCTAGATTATGTTGTTTAAACAAAACAAACAAAAATCCAAAGTACCGTGGGCTTAACGCAAAGGTTTATTTCTTATTCAGGCAAAGTTCAATGAAGTTAGGTGATTCTCCTCCATCTTGAAGCTACACCAGCTATACATGACATCTCCGTGTGCTGCAGCAGGGCAAGAGACAAAGGAGGCAGACTGGCTCTTAACTGCCATGCCCCAAAGCTGACACATGTCATTACCCCTCAAATTAGACTAGGTAGAATTAGTCATGTGGCTTGAACCTATCCCCAGGGGAAGCTTAGCGACATAGAGAAGCACATGGTAAGAATCTCTGCCTTAATGAGGTCATCAATAATTCCTCTGATCTTTTCACAAAGAACATAATCCATTCCCAAGTGAGACAACTTAAAATACAGATCCTCCTCAATTTATGATGGGATTATGTCCCAATAAATCCATTATAAATTGAAAATATTATTTTTTAAATATTTTATTTATTTATTTGACAGAGAGAGAGAGAGTACAAGTAGGCAGAGCAGCAGAGGGAGAGGGAGAAGCAGACCCCCTGCTGAACAGGGAGCCTGACTCGGGGCTTGATCCCAGAACCCTGGGACCATGACCCGAGCCGAAGGCAGCTGCTTAACTGACTGAGCCACCTAGGCGCCCCATAAATTGAAAATATTATAAGCCAAAATATATTTAATACACCTAACTTACTAAACACATAATTTATCCTAGGTTACCTCAGATGTGCTCAGAGTACTTCGTAGCCTATAGTTGGGCAAAATCATCTAACACAAAGCCTCCTTTTAAAAGTCTCATGCTCTACCGACTGAGCTAGCCAGGGCAAAGTCTCCTTTTAAATCAAGTGTAAACATCTCATGTAATTTGTTAAGTACTGTCCTAAAAATGAAAAACAAAATCATTACAAGTGTACTGGTTGTTTACCCTCCTGTTCACCTAAGGGAGCTATGCCTTACTGCCCCTATCCAGCATCACAAGAGAGTATCAGACTGTGTATGGTTAGACCAGGAAAAGATCAAAATTCAAAATTTGAAGTATGGTTTCTACTAAATGCAAATCACTTTTGCACCATTATAAAGTTGGAAAGTCAAACCATTGTAAGTTGGGGTCTGTCCCATGCTATTGCATCCAGCTTATGTTCTAGATCTTCTAAACCAAGAGTCAACTCTCTGCCCTTTCCTCCAACACATCCAATATACAACACTGAAGCAAGAACAGAATAACCACAATAAAAATTCTCATTTGAAAAATAGAGGAATAACAGATATAAAACAACCAAAGTCATAGCAATTATCCCACTTGGGGAATACCAGGAAGGTCTCCTACCCTAGAAGTGGGAAAGAATCCTTGATTAGACTCTTGATTTTGCCGAGAAACAATGCCTTATCCATTGTTCTCTAGGGCCCAATGCTCTGCCTTTTGTGAGATGTATTCATTTTCTGTGGCTGTCGTAAAAATAACCACAAACCTGGTTGTTTAAAACAACAGAAATGTATCCTCTGACAGTTCTAGAGGCCAGAGCTTTGAAATTAGAATCACTGGGCGAAAAATCAAAGCATCAGCAGGGATATGTTCCCACTGGAGACTCTTGGTAGGGGAGAATCCATTTCCTGGAAATGGATTTCCAGCTTCTAGTGGCTGCTGGCGTCCCTTGGCTTATGGCTACATCCCTCTAATCTTCAAGGGCAGCATTTTCTTTTTCTTTTTTTTTTTTTTTAAGATTTTATTTATTTATTTGACAGAGATCACAAGTAGGCAGAGACAGGCAGAGAGAGAGGGGGATGCAGGCTCCCCGCCGAGCAGAGAGCCCTATGTGGGGCTCGATCCCAGGACCCTGAGATCATGACCTGAGCCGAAGGCAGAGGCTTAACCCTCTGAGCCACCCAGGTGCCCCATGGGGCAGCATTTTCAAATGTCTCCCTGTTCCATCTTTACCGATCGTATGTGTGTGTGAACTACCTCTTTCTCTTATAAGGATACTTGTGGTTGCATTTGGGGCCCATCTGGACAATCCAAGACAATCTATCTCAAGATCCTTATATTAGTCATACTTGTAGAGACCATTTTTTGATATAAGGTAACACAGATTCTGGGGAATAGGATCTATTATCTTTGAGGACCATTATTCAGCCTACTATAGTAACTTAATCCTTTTTTGGTATGCTCCATAACTCCATCTGAAGTGGGCGTGTGGAGGTTGCTTAGCTTTCTCAGCCTGTTTCTAGCTGGTGGGAGTTTAGTCCAAAGATTGTCTTAAGTCTTGAATACCACTTTCCCAGAGTTCTGGTTGTTGATTCTTGTTGTTTTTTATTTCTTTTACCACTTTCTGAATTGGATGGCTTCTTGAGAAGCACAGGAGCTTGGAAATTAGATATTGCTACAACTAATAAGTAACAATTTACTTCTGCTTAAAAACACTATCATGTATCATTAGGTTTATTCATATTAAAATTGGAAAAAATTAAAAATAAAAATAATATCATTCATAGAGAGATTTTTAAATGCAGAAAAGGAGAAATTCTCTTATGATACATACAGATTAAACCTATATCATGTCATCAGAAGTAGAGATGATTTTAATCAATTATGGATCAAACTACAAGAAATGAGTAAGTACCAGTTTTTACTAAGCACCATAGACTTAATGCTATCCCATTCCAGGACAATGGCTTCTTTATCAGAATGTGAGGTACTGCAGACAACATGCTAAAGGCTCAGCCTGACTTCCCAGTTAGTCCTTTTCTAGGTCTTCAACACATGGACTTAACACCATTTCCGCCTCCAAGATTTCACTTACTTATTTGAGAGAAAGAGTATGCATGAGAGAGAACACAAGGGGTGGGGGCATGCAGAGGGAGAAGCAGACTCCCCACTGAGTAGGGAGCTTGACAGGGCTAGATCCCAGGATCCTGAGACCATGACTTGAGCTGAAGGTAGACACTTAACTGACTGAGCCACCCAGGCATCCCAAGACTTAACATCTTTAAATAGCTTTTATATAGACAGCAGTCATGAAACTAAGCCCTTTGAAAATCTAGTATTGTTTGAGTATCATTCATGGATAAAAGTAAGTCAGTTAGAATATAGTAAGAGGAAATGCAGAAGATGAGAGGAAAAAAAAGTAAGTCAGGAATTTGAAGGAAAAGAAGGCAGAATGAGCAAAAGCAATAAAGGAATAAAAATCAAAGCTGAGGAGAAACCAGAGACTTAACGAGGGGACAATGGAGAAACACCCCCCCCCCGCCCCCGAGGCAGAACGTAGCCAGGAGAGCGGGAGTCAGAAAGAACAGGGTATGAATTTCATTTCCAACAATTAAGAATGTAGGTAACTTCCTTAATTTTGGTATGCCCTAAGTTTCCTAATTTGTGAAATGGAAGTGATCATACTTACTTCACAAAGTTACTGAGGAATTAAATAATATCTGAACATATTCAATACAGTGCCTTGTACCTAGTAGGCATATAAATGTTAAGTTCTCTTTCCTTATTGCCTGACCACAAAGTACAAGTGGGAAGGAAAGAGTAGGGGAAGAAACTGTCAAATTAGGGGGGAAAATGTATGAATTCTGAAACTATGATCATGGAAAAGACAAATGTTCAATGGACATAGGTAATAAACCAATATTAAAAATAAGATACTGAAGAGCGAAAGAGTGGAAGCAAGAAGTGGTCGTGGAAGTATAGGCAAGAGTTGATGAGGCTTGACCTAAGATGGTGGTGGTGTACCTAGAGAGAACCATTTAGATTAACAATCTATTTTAAAGTCTTTGATGAGGAAAAATTCTTGGATCAATTGGGTAAATTATGATTATTTCTTAAAATAAGGCAGATTGGAGGTGGAATAGGTGTAGAGGGATAAATCAAGAGTTCTGTTTTGGACTTACTGCAATGGAAATGCCCGAGACAGCCAAGTGGAGATGTCAAGTAGAAGACCTTAATGTGGATACACCAGCATATGCATGACAGGTAACTAAGACGGAATAATATCCCCTAAGGGGAGTACTGCTAGAAGAGAGGGAATCTATTACTGTTTCCTGAGGAATTCCAACTTGTAAAGATTGTAAAGATGAGGAGGATCTAGCAAAGAGGAAAGGGACCAGGGAAATAGGAGGAAGCCAGGATCATGTAGTGGAAGGAAGGAAAGAATATGTCAAAAGCTAGTCCATAAGGAGAGGTCATCCACTGGATTTAGAAACATCCACTGGATTTAGAAATGTAGAGCTGGTGGGGGACTTTATTGAGAGCATTTCAGTGAAATGGTCAGTATAAAACTTGAGGTAATACATGAAAGCCCAACATCTGAAGCCAGTATTGGGTTTTCTATAAAAAAAAAAAATTCACTGGGGCGCCTGGGTGGCTCCGTCAGTTAAATGTCTGCCTCTGCCTTCGGCTCAGGTCATGATCCCAGGGTACTGGGATTAAACCTCACATCTGGCCCCTTGCTCAGTAGGGAGTCTGTTTCCCCCTCTTCTCCTCCCACCCACCCCCACTCACCCTCACCCCTTTTCCCCTACTCGTGCACTCTCAAAAAAAAATCTTTTAAAAAAGTTGCAGCAGATCATTAAATTTCCCTTACAAAACCTTCCAGTGGATTTCTGTCACCCACAGAATAAAATCTGAAATCCCTTCCATGAGCCCAGATCTGGCACTTGGTTATCTCTGTGACTTTATCTCCTTTCGTGAGCTCCTGCATGCTGCCCACTCTAGTCATACTAACCTTGCTGTTCCTTCAACAGGCCAAGCTCCTTTCTATTGAGAGCCTTTTGCATTTGCTCTTCCTTTAACCTGGATGGCTCTGTTCCAATTATCTTTTAAGTAATCAGCCTTGCCTGGAGACATGACCTTGTGACCTTCAAAAGGGAAATCTGGACCAGGTAGGCTACTTTTGATGTTTCTTTAGGGAAAAACAGGTTGTAAAAAGGAAAGAAACCTTTTGAATATGGGATCACCTGATTATGGAGCTACTGATTTCCTTATAATACTATCAGCAATAGGATCTCGTAGGTTTCCAGCAATGGACTCTTCTTTTACCTAAGCTCTTAAAAAGCAACCACCACTACCACAATTAGACAAACTTGTATTAATGAGGATTGGGACTGGGGAAGGAGGGAAGAATGGCTTTAAGGAAAGGTGAACATACAGTTTAAAGCTTATCATTTTTTGTAAGTTTGTACCTTATATTTCAAGTTGCTTTTAATTCCCTAACTGGTCCTAAGTGCTGAACTATTCTTCAAAGTCACTATTATTTGATCCCTCAATCCCACCATAAACCATTTCTTTTGTTTGTATCTGGGTAATCAGTCTGAAGACCTCTACTTTTTATCACCACCCTGTTGTAGTCTAAAGTGCTTTCACCTTTCAATCCTATTTAAAATATAGACCATCCTTTGATAAATACAAAAATGTACTAGTGACTCAATGCCTAATCCCCAACATTATTAGTACTGAGATGACTTGTAATAGGATAGCAACAGTGAGGATAAAGGAACACAGATTTAAGGGACATGCAGGAAAGAGAACTGTAAAAAAATGGGAATTAATGGTGAAAAGTAAGAGAAAATGAGAAACTGATGATGACCAGGTTTCTGAGACTACTGCATACACAGTGGTATCACTACACATCAAGATAGAGAGGAGAAAAAAAGGTTTGAGGAAGGGGGGTGGGGGGGGAGGATTAGTTTGACACTTACTGAATTTGAGGTGCCTGCAAGGGATGTATGGATTTAAAAATGCAGGCTGTGTTATTAAATGAGTGAATGACCCTGCATTAATATCTTAACCTCCTTAGGTCTGTTTCTAAATTTGCAAAATAAGGGTGATGTGTAAATCTCTAGAGAGGTGAGGATAGACCCAGTCCTAAAATTTCAGTGACCTCAACTTTATCGGCAATCTTAATTTGGCCTGGATCCTTATTTCCTTCTTAGAAGTTTAGAGTATCATACTATCTGTGTGCATTTCACTTAGGAAATTTAACAAGAACTTTAATAAAAACTGTCAACTAGCTAGGAATTCACAAATTCACGAAACTTGTTTTCTCTTAAATTTTAAGTGATAGTCAAACAGTAGTTTCCCTTACTGATGAAAGACACACATTTAAGCTTGTTGGTCATTCCTGGGAATAATGCAGGCACTTTTAAAAGAATTATAATACACTGATGAAATCTCTTCCCCATGTATTTTTCACCTCATGGATTTGGAGAGATTGGAGACATTCCTGTAACAGGGAAAAGGAGGGAGGAAAATACAAAAGAGGCAAAGGGGGCTTCAGCTGGACAAGTAATATCCATAAGATCTTCTACACCACAACGCATTTTAAAAAGAAAGAAATCATTTAAATTAGTATCTTGCAATTTGACAATACAAAATTAAGAATTAATAAGAAATGAAAATTAAACAGGTCTCCTTAAGTTTTATCATCCAGAATGATCTTATTTCATATTAGGAATTCTGGAGTTCTTCCTGTCTTTTTCAAATTGCACATAACCTCTTGGTTATTGTAAATTACTTCTAGGTTAAAACTAAGTTTGAGAAAAGGGAGACACTAACCTCATTGTGACATGGGTATAAGGAGCCCTGACACTAAATGCAACTTGGATTCAAACACAGGCTTTGTGGAATAGCTGACATACAAATGGCTCACTATTTGAAATAAAAGAGTCCAGAATCCAGGAGAAGACTCATTTGAGAATATTGTTTCCTACTGCCTCAACAGGAAGTATCACTGCTTTGGTGATAAAGAATCCCTCATAATCTTTAAGGGAATGCCATCCAATTGGGCAAAATGAACAATACCACACTGGACAGCATGTATGTCTTCAGTACTTTCTACTGGATCAGCACCAACTGATAAATCTTGGTATGTTGAAGTATTACCACAGTCTTATTCTCCCAATTTTAAGGATCCTCACAAGCCATAATGCAGAGAGTGCACCACAACGTAAGACAGATGAATAGAGGAACCAGAATTGAAACAAAAAGGAGTGGGAATTAAGAAGTTATTCCCCTATAAAATTTTCCAGCTTAAATAAAATTTCGTTTTAACAGAACAATATTATTCTGGTAAGTACATCCGTAACCCATGTAACAAAACATAAAATTGTATTGTGACTAAAAGCATAGATTTTGAAGTAAGGCAATTTGGTTCAAATCCTGGTGCTTCTAATGTGATCTTGGGAGTATTTTTTAACCTCTTAAAGCCTAAATCTCCTCTTTAATTAAAAAAAAAAGAAAAGGAAAACATTCATTATGGGGTTGAGAACTAAAAGTGATCATTTAAAATATATTACATAACAAAAATAAAACCTGATAGACAAAAGAAAACACCATTTCAACTACGATTTTGTTAGACTTTTATTGTTAATATATTTTTTGAGCCATCATTTCAAAGGATCTCTATAAAACTGCAAATCTTAAAGCAGCTAATTTTAAAGGAGTCAACTCCAGTTTTATTATTAATACCAGTGTTTTTTTCTTTCAGGACCACTATGAGCACGACACTATACTGATGGCCAAGCAGAAACCCTAGTTTGAATTCTCTGATGTAAAAACTATTCTACTTACTTGTGGATATTAACTTGATTGTGAAGAATATAAAGCAAATTTCTGAAAACCTGTAAATAAGCACATGAGACTACATTTCATAATTCATGGTAAACAGTTAATTCCTGATTCTTCAAGTAAATGTAACTAATACAGTAATCTAAAAGTTATTCTGGTGTTGAAATACGCTATCATTTTTAGTACTGTCCTATTAATTTTTCATCTAGAATAATTAGTTATTTTTGTTTATATTACAGATGAAACTCTGAAACCAAGTAGGACACACAAAAAATCAGTAGTAGTCTTGAGTTAAAAATTTCCCAGGTATCATTCAAGGAATATCATTTAATCCAGATTTAGTGGTAACATGTTCCCAAACCAATAAATGTAACATGTTTATATTTATTGTATTTACCTACTTATAAGTAACAGACCATTAAAAAATCTGGATACAATCAAGGGTGAATAAAATGTCAATAAGATGAACTATACACATGAACTTTGTTTTTACCTTAAAAAATTACCCAAAAAGTCCATTTCTACTGCTTTCTCCTTGAGAAATTAGTATCTCTTATGTGATAGTTTGTTATCCTCTAGAAGAGTAAGAAAAAGTCCTTTTGTATTTCATGATAGGTTTAATCAGGTAATTAAAACAAATTCTTGTATCATCTGATATGTCCAATTACATGGGTATGATGTAACAAAAACAGTTACAAACTTATATATGCGTATTTACATTATATATCCAAACTATCAAGCTAATCAACTATATCTAAAGAGATACATTATGACATGAGTTAAACAATTTTTCATTGCTTATTAGGAAGAATGCAGTCAAGCTCTTAATGGAATATACAAGTGAGGCACTTTTGAGGTCAAGAATAGAAAGCAAATGACACTACATACTGGCAATGTTCACAAAAATCTATGTGAATCTTTAATACAAAGCTTTTTCAACTAGATTATTCTTGAAAAGTTTCAAAACTAGCAACTTACGCAATTTAAGGAGCTTTCAGGAGCAATGGCTAACATCAGTGTATCAAAGCATAGGAAAATTTTATAACCACCTGGCTGCTAGGCAAACAGTACCTTAATACCTTAAAGCCCTTTTATTGTTGTTGTTTTTTTGGTTTATATAAATCACCCCAGGTTGTGATTTCTTAATGTTTTGACTCACTGCAAAACACCTTATGGTACTATTATCATCATGGTTTATAGACCAATTTTTTTTTTTTTTAAGTGCAACAACAATGCAAGTTTCTAGTGCTTTCCCTTCTACTTAGAAATGTGAACCTGGAGGTCAAATTAAGAATGAGAATATTTAGTGGATAATCTGTTTTCTAGGTAACTTAAGTTTTCCAAGTTTTATATAGAAAAATGTTACACTTACTTAATGCATCTTTGGGCTAAAATTAAAAACTCAGTCTTACCGACATATTCCAAAGAGTAATCACAAAGCCTAAAGTAAATTTCAACAAAAGAAACATCCTTTAAATTGCCCATCTGGAGGAAAGGACATGTTTCCTGTACTTTGAAGACATATGGATATTAGAAAACATCTCTGTGGCATTCAGTTAAGGGAGTGGGGTGGGGAGTAAAAGAAAAAAATGCAAGACTTACCCAAGATATCAGATGGCACTATACACATGAATTGAAAGTGCATTTGTATTACTTCTTTTTAGGCACTGCTGAATAACCAATGAAAATAGGTAGTTTCAAGTTTTCCCCTTTAAATTTTAACCCCTGTTCCAACATCATCCCAGATACATACACACATTCTCTTGAAGTTGTCATGGTCAAATATAGGTGCCGTTTATTTATTTATTTTTTAAAAACTCCCTGGTTGGTAATGGGAGGAAAATTAGAATACCATTTTGGTAATGGCTCTTTGCATGTTAAAAGAATTAGTTTTATAAATGCTTCGGCACATCCAATAAGTTTGATTGCCAGTTCCAAATATCAAGAAATATTTTAAGACAGGATATGTAAGAAAAAAGTGCTTAAAATCTTTCAGTGACCAAAAGACACATTAGAGAAAACGTTCATTTTATAGTTCCTTTAAGATATTTCTTACTCTTGCTTTCTCTGTTTGGAGATGACCACTACTTAAATAGCCCTTTTTATTGGTAGTAGTGATGAACCCTATTAGATCCTGATTGCCACCTCACGTCTCTGGTCTATAAATCATCCAGTAGGTGGTGCTGAAGTTCCATACCGCATATTTCTTCAGCCTCAAATGATTCCCCTGTCAAGGCAGGAGAAAAATCATTTAATTAGCAGTTCTGAACACAACAAGCCATCAGACCAAAGTCTTCCTTGTTATGCCATCTAGATGATTTCATTTTCAATATTTACTATAACTTAAGCTGGTTTAGCCATTTGCTTATACTGCCAGATTAAAAAGCAAAGAGAAAGGTTTCAGAGGAAAAGCCAGTTGGCAGTGCCAAGTCTGTATGCAGAAGAAAATGTTCCTGAACATACCTATACATGTTTTAAAAATGAGAAATTTAAACTATCCTTTTTTCCCCCACATAGTTCTAACTTACTCAAAAGAACATTTCCACATAGGGATTCAGATAAATTATATTATCAGTTAGTCTTCTAGACTGGTTTGGAATTTGAGTGTGTTATCTATAAAGATCTAAGGTGAAATAAAAACCATTTCATCACCATAGTTTTTAATGAAGAAACTTGTTTAAAATTGAAGGAAAAAATGGGAATGGGATGGCAAAATCTTAGCAGCAAAGTGGTTAAACAAATTGAAAATATTAATGCACAAACATTAAAATATTAAAGCATATATGTTGCATATAAAATACAGTACAGAACCAGGAGTTGCACTATACTGATTAGTGCTTAACAGAAGAAATGATTAAATTTGTTCTTCCCAGAAGTATATACACAGTTCATTTCCACAGCATTTTCCTATAGAGCCAGCAAGTTATTTTCTTCAGTTATTCACACCTTGCTCAAACCTGAATTATGAACTCAGCACTTACAAATATGAAAATTCACTCACAAGGAAAACCAATATTTCCATTTTACCAGTAAAAAGTAATTTTGAAAGTTAACAGTCTATTCTAGGAAACCAAGTTTAGCTGAAAACTTCAGGGATGAAGATCATCTGGTGTAGCAGTGTTCAATTATATAAACAGTAAAAATAAGTCTTAAAACTGCTGCTACAATGTCATATTTTGGATTTAGTTCATCCAATTGATTTTTAGTACAAAACTAGAAATAACCTCTTCTTCATAACATCTATAGTTATCAATATATTTTTCTTCTTTTCAATGTGAAATAATACTTCAAGATGATCTATATACACAATGTTGTCAGTTCAAGCTGTCATATAAATATAAATGCTTTCTTAAAAAAAAGTATTTTACAGACAGATAGTGTTATATACATTGTTCAGTTTGATCTGGGGCAAAAGAAGAAAGCTAACACAAGCTTAAGTGTGATATGTAAAAAGAATGATACATAAATGACATTTTTAAAACCTGCATAGAAATGAGCTTCAAATGGTAGTGTGATTTTAATTTTATCACTTCTGAAACTTCAAGCCATTAAAAAAAAGGCACACTTCTCAACTTTATCCCTCTAAGGGAATGTTCTTAAAGAACCCTTTACTTGTTAGAGTTTTAATGTAACACTTAAAAAGACAAAGAAAACAAAAAACAGAAAACAACCAAAAAAACAAACCAACCAGACAAATTGACCCCAACTACTTTAAACCATTTGTTGGAACATTTATCCAACTACTTAGTAAATAAAACATCCAGTAATACAATGCTCTGCAAAAGAAATAAAATTACATGTACAAGACATTTCATTCACAATGTTGGATTAAATACTTTCCCGGGACAGTTTAGTATATACTTTAACATAAAATAATTTTGCTTTTGGCAAGTTTAAATAAAGTAAAATGCAAATGGGAAAAGTTATTGTTATGTGAATAATAAGCACTGAAAATTAAGCTAAAAAATTATTAATTACAGCTGAACATATTCTAGTTTAGCAGAATGATAAATGTCTGATCTCAGGAGGAAACTTTTACATGAACTATCCAGTTACACTTTTTGCCTTGTAAAACATTTGTAAATGCAATATGATTTTTTTGAAGGAGGAAACTCTGAAAGAAAACAACTTGCTGGTTGAATACCACAAAAAAACAAAACAACCCCAAACCCTCACTTTTTTCTATGTTTACTCAGTCTCTTTTTATATAAAAATAAGTGTTACGTTCCCATCAGAACATTAGACAATTACATCTGTGCTTTAAAAAAAAATTGGTCACTCAAGGCTATTAGGATATTTTTAAAGATTTTAGATTACCAGAATGTACAGACAGAACTCAATATAAACTGTAGCCAAAGGGAAATGAGGATGAAAATAGCAAATCATTCACATGGAATAAAAACATTATTAACTAGATGAGTAAAATATTCAAAACATAATGGAATGTGACAGTAGATATATGTACATCTACTTCAGAACTAGGAAGGGGGAAGAAAGTTTAATATGTGATAATTCGTACCTTATATTTAGTTAAATATAAACATTTGTTATTTATACATAAAACCACTTTCAAAAAACAACTAATAAATGACTTAGTTGTACTTGTTTTATTTCTTATAATTCCCAAGTGTTAACTTTTCTTAGATTGGTATCAACTGTCCCTTAGTGCACTTTTAGTTTATGTCTTAATGAATTCAAAACTTTAAAAGTCCCATCACCTAATGCATAAATATACAAAAATGCCAAAAATTAATCCCTTTTAGGTTGGATATTTTATGCTCACTTTTTATAGCCAATAACCAGAAATGGTTTCCTTTTGCAAATACTCTTTACAACCTGTAACAAAACATGCCATGCACCGAAGGGAAGAAGTTAGGCATGGCTAGCATTTGTGAAATGCCAAGAACTAACAAGTTCTGCTTCCTCCACGTGTGGCCCCAGACACCAGGCAAGATTTCGTATTGCTTGCCAAAAGCTTCCACAAATCCAAGTTAGCTAATTCCTGGAAACAAAGATTTTAAGCTCATTTTGGCACTGGATCCTTTCATCCAGCAGCTTTATGTTTCCCACCACAGCACCCACACGCCTCACCACAACGATGGCACATTCTCAAGGGGACATAGCAGCACATACATGGTACAATGAAAGACAAAGCTACTAGGGCTAACCATCGTAAGCAGAACTTGTCATCACTAGTGTCACATGAACAGGGATCAGAAAAATCTCCCTCTGAGTCTGACATACAATGATATAACATGCTCTCTGCACAGAGCATGCAACTAACTTGATATATGCATCTTTTAATAGGGTCTGGAGCATCCTGACATTTTCCCCTGCCATTTTCTTCATGATTAAACCTTTCTTGGCAGTATACACAGCGGGAACGTTCACCATCTTCTTTTCTTCGTTTTGACTTCTTAAATTTTAATGAGGAAGGCTGTGTCTTAAATACCACAGAGTCTTTGAGTGAACTTAACTTAGTCTCATCTCCACAAGAGTACAGATAGTCTGATTTTTTACTGTCTGGTTTAGAAAATTGAATATTGGAATCAGTATCATCTCTCTCTAAGTCATTTTTCCACATGTCAGGATGTCTGTAGTCTGCATACCGACGTATTAAGATATCTCGAGGGTTTATTCTGACAATCTCATCCTCATCTTGAAAGCTGACGTGACGGATTGATTTCAAAGGGACCTAAAAAGGAAGAGATGAAAACGGCAATAAGAACGGTGAAGGTTAATTTTATATGTCAATTTGGCTAGGCTGCAGTGCCCAAATATTTGATCAAACGTTACTCTGTATGTTTAAGATGTTTCTTGGATGAGATTAATCTTTAAGATTGTGGATTATGAATGAAACAGATTATCTTCCACAACACAGACAGGTTTCATCAATTAGCTAAAGGCCTTAATAGTATAAAGACTGAGCACACCCAGGCAAGACCGAATTCTGCTAGCAGACTGCCTCTGGATGGGACTGCAACTCTTCCCTGGGTCTCAAGCCTGATAGCCTACTTCATATTTTGCATATGTATCTTCATTATTCCATGAACCAATTCCTTAAAATAAATCTCTCTCTGTATATATATATATACACACACACACACAACTAATTGGTTCTGTTTGTCAGGAGAACCCTGACTCATACAAATTCTGGTACCAAGAATTGGAGTGTTGCTGTTAGTAAGTACCTAAAAATGTGGAAATGCCTTTAGAAATGGGTAGATGCTAACAGAGTTTTTAAGTGCATGTTACAAAAAGCCTTGAAGAGACTATTGTTAGAAACATTAGGGACACCTGGGTGGCTCAGGTCATGATCCCAGAGTCCTGGGATCGAGTCCCACATCAGGCTCCTTGCTCCACAGGGAGCCTGCTTCTCTCTCCACCTCTGCCTGCCATTCTGCCTGCTTGTGCGCATGTGCATGCGCACTCTCTCGCTCTCCCTCTCTCTGACAAATAAATAAGTAAAATCTTAAAAAAAAAAAAAAAGAAATACAGACATTAAAAGTGCTTCTGGTGAAAGCTCAGATGGAAATGAAGAACACAATGGAAAATGGAGGAAAGGTGATACTTGTTATAAAATGGTAAGGAATGTGGATGAACTCTATATGTTAGTATTTTGTGGAAGACAGAACCTATGAATGATGGACTTGGATATTCGGCAGAGATTTTTTTTTTTTTTAAGATTTTATTTTATTTATTAGAGAGAGAGAGAGAGAGTGCAAGCACAGGCAGACAGAGAGGCAGGCAGAGGCAGAGGGAGGAGCAGGCTCCCCGCCGAGCAAGGAGCCCGATGTGGGACTCGATCCCAGGACGCTGGGATCATGACCCGAGCCGAAGGCAGCCGCTTAACCAACTGAGCCACCCAGGTGTCCCTCGGCAGAGATTTTAAGCAAAGTGTTGAAGGTGCCCAGTTTCTTCTTGTGGCTAACACTAAAATGTGAGAGGAAAGGGATAACTGAAGTAGAAAATTTTAAGCAAAAAGGAAGAAGATCTTAAAGAATTGGAAAATTCTCCAGGTATGGGCAGTGCAAAAATTGAGAAAGCAAGTTCTAGAGAGAATACCAAAGGTGTGGCTGATCAATCATATAATAAAGAGATTATGATGTGATTCCTGAATCCAATCAACTATCTCAGCTACAGTGCTGCCACAATGGACTACAGGGAACAGAGGTAGCATGGAACTGAGAAAGGCTTTTTTGGACTTCTAGGATTTATAGGACTGGCAAATAAAGCTTTCTGAATGAAAACATGTGTTTATCTTTTAAGAAAAGGAAAAATGATCCCAAGGATGAGGCTTTCTCCTCAGTTTTATAGGGCAATTCCTCAGTTTCAGTGGGCCAGAACACCTGCAACCTGGGTGTGAGCTATCACCCACTGCTAAAGATTTGGGGTTACCACTCTGCTGGGCCCATAGGACAAAACACTGAGCCAAAGCCAGAGGATTATTCCCAAGCCTTAAAATTTCACAGAATTTGCCCCGCTAAGGTTTTAGACTTGCTTAGGACTCATGACTGTTTTCTTCTTTCTAAGATTTCTTCTCCCTTTTCAAAATGGAGTATCTCTTCTATGCCTTTCCCCTCATGGTATTTTTGGAAGCAGGTAATCTGTCTTCCTTTACAGGTTCCCAGATAGAGAGGAATTTTGCCTTTAGGATGAATCACACCTTGCAACTCATCCACATTCAACTTAGACGATACTGAGGTAAGATGCAGGATGTAGAATTGATGCTAGAATGGGTTAAGACTTTTGGCCTGTTGGCATGGTATTAATGTATTTTGCATATAAGAAGGGATGAATGTGAGGAACCAGAGGGCAGAATGTTATGGGCTGAACCGTGTACTCCCAAATTCATGTGTTGAAACCAATACTTCAGAATGTGACATTTGTATATAAGGCCTTTAAAGGGTGATTACATTAAAATAAGGTCATTAGCATGGGTCTTAATCCAACCTGGTATCCTTTTAAGAAAAGGAAATTTGGGGGGGCTTGGGCTGCTCAGTCGGTTAAGCTTCTGACTCTTGATTTCAGCTCAGATTATGATCTTGGGATTGTGGGATCTCCATGCTCAGCCTAGAGTCTGCTGGAGATTCTCTCCCTCTCCCTTTGCACACATCAATCTCTCTAAAGAAGATGATGTCCGCCAGTATGTTGTGAGAAAGCCCTTAAACAAAGAAGGTAAGAAACCTAGAACCAAAGCACCCAAGATACAGCGTCTTGTTACTCCACGTGTCCTCCAACACAAACGTCGGCATATTGCTTTGAAGAAACAGCGCACTAAGAAAAACAAGGAAGAGGCTGCAGAATATGCTGAACTTTTGGCCAAGAGAATGATCACATACATGTTCTCTCTCCCTCTCTAAAATATAAATAAATAATTTTTTTAAAAAAGGAGCAGGGAGAGGGAGGGGAGGAGAGTGAAGGGAGGGGA
The DNA here is from genome assembly GCA_003697995.1 of Taxidea taxus jeffersonii. Taxonomy (NCBI): domain Eukaryota; kingdom Metazoa; phylum Chordata; class Mammalia; order Carnivora; family Mustelidae; genus Taxidea; species Taxidea taxus. The sequence continues at coordinate 55,442 of ML093486.1, read as the reverse complement.
GGGGGAAAGGAAAGGAAATTTGGACATACAGAGAGGCACCAGGGGTGTGGATGTACAAAAGAAAGACCACGTGAGGACATGGCCAAGAAGCAGATATTTACAAGCCAGGTAGAGAAGGCTCAGAAGAAATCAAATGTGCCAATATCTTGATTTTGTGACAAAATAATTTTTTTTGATTAAGCCACTTCATCTGATACTTTGCTATGATAGCCCTAGCAAACTAATACACAGACACATACATATATATATATATAGCTTGGCTACAGGAATCTCTGAAAATGACTGAAAACACATTACACCCACTTATTCTCATTCCCTCCTCTTCTACCTTCTCCCACCCTCTTTCTGGGTATATTGTCTTCCTGAGGCCCAGGAGCAAATTAAATCTTTCTGGAGATAAATCTAATGGAGTCTAAATCAAAATGACCTTTCCCCCTTTACCTATACAAGTGGGCTTCTTGTAGTCACATTTGTATTTCCTAGTCCTAGTCCTTGGACACAGTGACCGGTCTACAGGAAAGCACCTGATCCAGGTTGAGACAAATTTCCATTCTCAAGATATTATGGAACTAGGACTAAAAAAAACCCTCCAGATCTGGGCTAAAGAAATGGTGGATACAGTCTATACAGTCTATTAAATTACCAATATATAATTTGTACCAGCTTTATCCAGTGATAAACACACAGGGGCAATCCCCAGTCTCAAACCAGAAACTCCGATAGAGTTTAAGTAATAATGTTTATAATCATATATGTAGCAAATGTACACATGAAAAAAATTTTCTAGTATAATTCAGCTACATGGAGAATTAGAAGGACTAAAAAATTTCACCTATTTGTTAATTAGTTATATTCTATATCAGAAGATAAAACTAAGAACTTACCCTATTTTGGGACTTTAGACTTCCACATTCCTTGGATATTTGCCGTTGTACATATTCTATACTTCTGCTCTGAATGTCTAGGCCCGGATGACTGAACGTTATCTAAAATATAAACAATTTCTACTTAAGTGACAAGAGAATGTATTTATTTTTAATAAAACCATGTGCAGTATGTATTTCAAAACTTCATAGTCTATTAGTAGTGAAGCTTTTCAAAACAGTTTTAAGAAAAAAGCATCACTTGAATTATCCTATTATTAAACTTAGGTCATCCCTCACACATTGATTTTTATTTTTTATTTTTAAGATTTTATTTTTTTATTTGACAGAGAACGAGAGAGAGAGCACAAGAAGGGGGGGGGGTCAGAGAAGCAGACTCCCTGCTCAGCAGGGAACGCGATGGGGGACTCAATCCTAGGACTCCAGGATCATGACCAGGGCTGAAGGCGGTCACTTAACCAACTGAGCCACCGAGGCGCCCTTCCTTACACATTAAAATTTTAATTTCGAAAGTAACACGAATTTCTGGTTTCTGATTCTGCATGTGAGGAACTTAGTAATTGCCACTCTGTCCTAACAAGCAAAAAACCTAAACAGAAAAAATATCACCAACTCTTCTCAGATCTGTGAGGGAGAGGATGACACAGTATAAACCACTGCCTCCAAGATTAGAGACAGACAGGAAAATAAAGGAGTCACAGCTCACCAGAGCAGATTCATGAGCAGAAATTGCAACAGAAACCAGTGCTGAGGTAGGAAAACCTGAACTATAATTGATGAGTTGCCAGAGCTCAGTGTATATATTTAGTTAAAAACTCCAAGTAGAAGCAGTCATAGTGAAGCTCCCAAAGTTTTGTTGTGGGTTTACCTCCAAGAGCTCGACCAAGTTCTTGCAGTAAATGCCAGAGAAATCCCTGCATGCTTTCAGAAGGAGGAGGGGAAAAATGAACCCTTTGTAACTATGTCATAATACTCCTTTTTTGTTTGTTTTTTAACAAGATCTGCCCTCAGGAGAAACTAGTTAACCAGAGCCTGACCTAGGATATTATCAGAGCCTTCTTGACCTAGGAAAAAAGAGCCAACTTTAGTCAACTCTAACCATGTGACCCAACTAGAAAGTTAGAAAAAAACTGCGAAATACTTGTGGAGTTCACAGTCCAGAAGCATAGGCTCATTCTAAAAGACAGACTTCATCAAAGGACTACAGAATGCTTTTCCTCCCCACCACATACTAAAGGCCTATTTATAGCAGTTCCTTTTACCCAGTACATCATGTCTAGCTTTAAGAAAAAAAAAATGGTAAAACATACTGAAAGGCAAAAACACAATTTGAAAAGATAGAACAAGCATCAGAACCAGACATAGCAGGGCTATTGGGATTAGCAGATTAGGAATGTAAAACAACTATGATTAATATGTTAAAAGCTCTAATGGATAGACAGCATAAGAATAAATGAGCAATACAAGGAAAGAGACAGAAACTAATAAGACACCAAAAGCTAGAGGTCACAAACATTAAGAGATATGGAGAATGCCTTTGCTGAGCTTATTAGACTGGACATGACTGAGGAAAAAAAAAATCTATGAGCTATTTAAAATAGTAATGACTGAGAATTCACAACTAAATTAATGTCAGACACCAAACCACAGATCCAGGAAACTCAAAGAACACCAAGCAGAATAAATGCCAAAAAACACATACACTTAAGAATATTATTTTCAAACCATAAAAACTCAAAGATAAAAAATCCTGAAAAATGAACAAAAACAAAAGTTCCTCACTTACAGAAGAGCAAAGAATTATATCTAACTTATCCTTAGAAGCCCTGTATGTAAGAAGACAGTGGAGTGAAATACTTAAAGTGGTGAAAGAAAAAAATCTTGTCAGCCTAGAATTCTGTACCTTGCCAAAAAACAAACTTCAGAAAAGATAAAGACTTTCTCAGGCAAATAAAAACTAAAGAAATTTGTTGTCAGTAGTCCTGCCTTATAAAAAATGTTATGAGGTTATGAAGAAATGTTATGAAGGAAAATGATATAGATCAGAAACTTAGATCTATGGAAGAGTAAAGGAGCACTGATGGAAAAAAATAATTTATTTTCACAATAAAATGCAGTTTTATTTTCTTATTCTTAACTGAGCTGCGAATAGGTTATTCAAAAACAGTAACAATGTGTTCAATCATGTGTGATTACACACACACACACTCACACATATAAAATGAAATAAATGAAAGCAATGACGTAAAGGAGGAGTTAGGATTATTTTGTTATTATAAAATAATCCCAGTAGCTGTAAAGTGATTTAGTGTTCTTTGAAAACGGACATAGATGCAAACCACAGGGTGACAATAAAAAGTAAAAACAAACAAATTAATATAATTTATATGCTAGGGATGCCTGGGTGGCTCAGTTGGTTAAGCGGCTGTCTTCGGCTCAGGTCATGATCCCAGCGTCTTGGGATCGAGTTCCACATCAGGCTCCTTGCTCAGCAGGGAACCTGCTTCTCCCTCTGCCTCTGCCTGCCACTCTGCCTGTGCTCGCTCCTGCTCGCTGTCTGACATAAATGAATAAAATCTTTAAAATATATATATATATAATTTATATGCTAAAAAGGAGAGAAAATGAAACCATATAAATGTTGAATTAAACCACAAAAGACAGAAAACAAGTGTAAGACAAAAAAGGGAAACAGAAAACAAGGGCAACAAACAGAAAACTAAGAAATATAGATATTAATTCCACTGTATCAATAATCACTTTGAATGTTAATGCCCTAAAGGTACCAATTAAATAATGCAGACTGTTAGAATGCAAATAAGTTAAAACCCATTAGAAGAAACTGACTGTAAGTGTAAAGGTACATACAGAGTAAGTAAGAGTAAACAGAAGGGGAATAATACACTATGCTAACACTAATCAAAAGAAAGCAAATTTAATTTATTTCAGACAAGGCATATTTCAAAGCAAAGAAAGTTACTGGTCATAAAGAGGGGCACTAAGGAGTGCCTGGGTGGCTTGGACGGTTAAGCGCCTGCCTTTGGCTTAGGTCATGATCCTGGGATCCTGGGATCAAAGCCCACATGGAGCAGGGAGCCTGCTTCTCTATCTCCCTCTGCCTCTCCCCCTGCTTGTGCACTCTCTCTCTCTCAAAGGAATACATTAAATCTTTAAAGAAAATAAAGAGGGCATTACATAATGTTATGAGATTAATTTTCTAAGACCTGCAATCCTTAAAGTGTACGTGCTTAAGAACAGAGCATTAACTTACACAAGGCAAAACCTGATAGAACCGCAAAGAGAAACAGATGGACCTATTACTACAGCTGGAGGCTTCAACACCTTTCTATCCTAAAAGGACAGATCCAACAGGCAGAAAACCAGTAAGGACCTAGTGAATTCAACACCATCAATCAAGTGAATATAACTGACTTCTATAGACTACTTAATAACAGAATACACATTTTCTCAAGCTCACATGAACATTAACCAAGACAGACCACATTCTGGGCCATATAACAGACTTTAATAAATTTAGAAGAATAGAAATTATACAGTGTCTGCTCTTACACCACAAAGGAATTAAACTAGAACTCAGCAACAGAAGGGTAAGTGAAAAATCCCCGAAAACACAGAGATTAGACAAAACAACACACTTTTAAATAACATATAGATCAAAGAAGAAAACAACAGAAAATAAGTAGTATTTTGAACATAACAGAAATGAAAATTGTGGGACAGAGTGAAGGAAGTCCAAATCCAGATATATTAGAAAAGAATCAGTAATCTAGTTTACACCACTGGAAATTAGAAAAAGATTAAGTCCAAAGGTAGAGTTCTAGCTAATGCATTAAGACAAGAAAAGGAAATAAAAGGCATATAGATTGAGAAGGAAGAAATAAAACCGTCCTTGTTCACAGATGACATAATCATCTATGTAGAAAATCTGAAAGAATTGATAAAATGACTCCTAGAATAAGCAATTATAATAAGGCCATAGGATACAAGATTTACATATAAAAGCCAATCACTTTCCTATATACAAACAATAAACATACAGAGTTTGACATTAAAAACACAGTACAATTTACTTTAGCACTCCACAAAATGAAATACTTGGGCACACATCTAACAAAATATGTATGTAACATCTGTATGAGGAAAACAACAAAATGCTGATGAACAAAATAAAAGAAAATAAATGCAGAGATATTCCACATTCATGGATTCCTCAATACTGTCAAGACATCAGTTCTTTCCAAACTGGTCTATAGAGTCAATGCAATTCTAATTAAATCCCCAGCATATTCTTTTGTGGATACTGACAAACTGATTCTAAAGTTTACAGAAAGATGTAAAAGACCCAGAATACCCAATACAATAGTGAAGGAGAATTAAAGCTGGAGGAGTGACATTGCCTGACTTCCAGGCTATATTAATCAAGACAGTGTGGTACCAGCAAAAGAACAAATAGATCAGTGGAACAGAAGATATGACCATGGTAATGGCGATAACTTTTTAGATATAACACCAAAGACACAATCCATGAAAGAAAGAACTGATAAGGTGGACTTACTAAAATTAAAAACTTCTGTTCTGTAAAATACAATGTCAAAATAACAGTAAGACAAGCCACAGACTGGGAGAAAATATTTGTAAAAGGTATCTGATAAAGGAGTGTTATCCAAAATATACAAAGAACTGTTAAAAACCAACAATAAAAAACCAAACAACCCAATTTAAAAAATGGGCCAAGATCTCAACAGGTTTATTTCACCAAGGAAGATACACAAATGGAAAGTAAGCAAATGAGAAGATGTTGCATACCTTAAGTCATCAGGGAAAAGCAAATTAAAATAATGAGATACCACTACACAACTAGAATGCCCAGTATTCAGAACACTTAGAATGCCAAATGCTGGGGAGGACATGGAGCAAGAGGAGCCCTTACTGACTATTGGTGGGAATTCAAAATGGTACAGTTACTTTGGAAGACAATTTGCTAATTTCTTACAACACTAAACATACTCTTCCCACACAAACCAGCAATTGTGCTCCTTGATATTTACTCAAAAGATTCAAAATCTTATGTCCAGGCAAAAATCTGCACAACAATGTTTATAGCAGCTTTGAAGGGATAAAGTGTGGTATACCCAGACAACAGAGTATTATTCAGTATTTTTTTTAAAAAGTCATTTAAGAATTTTTCATGTGTATTACTAACTGAAAGAAACCAATCTGAAAAGGTTATACACGTTATGATTCCAAATGTATGACTTTCTGATCCAGGCAAACTATAAAGATAGTAAAAAGATAAGTGGTTGCCAGAAGTTGTGTTTTGGTGGGGTGGAATAGAGGTGAATAGAAGGAACATAGAGGATTTTTAGGGCAATAAAAAAACTCCATGATACCATAATGATGGATACACATCATACATTTGTTTATAGCCAGAGAATGCAAAACACCAAAAGCGAACCCAAATGTAAATTATGGACTTTGGGTGATTATGCTATGTCAAGGTAAGTTCATCAGTTATAACTTTCCACTAGTGGTACGTTCCACTTTGGGGCTATGTATTTACACACGCATTCATGCATGTTTGCATTTATGTGGATCTTTAAAAAAAAAATTAGTGCTTCCTTACACTTTTTACATTATAGATATCTTCCTGTTTATATGTACAGCTTTTCTATGTATTCTTGTATTATATGTATATATGTATTCTTTTATATTCATTTATATGTCTGTATGTACAGCTTAATAGCATCTTAATACTCCATTGAATGAATGACCAATTAATTTAACTAGTCTGATTAATATCACAGACTTCCCCAGGTTTTGCTATTATAAACACACTGAACGAATATCTTTAGACATTTATACATGTCTAGGTATATCTGCATCACAAATTCCTAAAAGTAGAACTGCTGGATTAAAAAGTTTGTATACTTCAATTCAATAATGAATTTAAATGGTTAAAGTTATATCTAATTTGAACCACTTACTTAATAGTATCTTAAAAAAGAAGTTCAATAAAAATAGTTAAGGACAGGGTGCTTGGGTGGTTCAGTTGGTAAGGTGTCTGCCTTCAGCTCAGGTCATGATCCCAGGGTCCCAGGATTGAGTCCCGAATCAGGCTCCCTGCTCAGTGTTGTGCCCTCCTTCCCTCTCCCCCCTGCTTATGCTCTCTTTCTCTCTCTCTTTAAAAGAAAAAAAAAAAAAATAGTTAAGGACTCAAAAAGTTATTTCATTCCCAGCCTTGTTTCCTACAGTTTTAAAATTTTACTTTAGCACTTTAATCACATAGTAGGATCATAAAGAGAAACAGAAACATTCCAATTTTAATTATGAGGAAGGACTAAAAGATTCATGTGGGATGAAGTACAATTTCTGGATTATGGAGCTTCTTTTCTCTAACCCATCTTTATTATGCATCCTCCTATGTCCATCCATTTCTATCTAGTATGAAAAATTATGAGCTAACATTTACCATTCAGTTTTCCTTTTAGTTTCAATATTCAACTATGTTTGATTTCCTAAAAAATATATAGTACTATGAACTAGGAAACCATGAAGAAGTAGAAAAATGATTCTTATCCTCATTGAGGTAAAAGGATAAAGCATAAACTTGCAAAGTTATGTAATTATAACTTAAGGCGGAATGTATAAGAATTCAGAAATTAACAGGGGAAGAAATCACAATGGATTCAATGGTGTAGGAAGGTATCACGATGAAAATGTGTCTGAAGTAAACATAAAATAAAGAAAGCATTTGATCAAATTAAAAAAAAAGATTCAAAACACACAACTTGATATATAAAAATGTGGCACTGCTTATCAGTGGGGGAAGGAATACAATAAATGGTGTGAGAACAATTAATTACCTACATGGAAAAAATAAAACTGGATTACTATAACAGAAAAATTAGTTTGAAGTGGGTTACAAACAAAAATTTGAAACTTGTAGCATAGGGAGAAAATCTTTGAGAATAGGGAGGAATCTGTAGAAACACCATCAGGAAAAGAATGATAAATTCAGTTGCATTAAAATTTAGAATATCTATTCATCAAAACACCCTTTAAGAAAGTGAAAAACTACCAGAAACTAAGAGATATTGCCCATAAATAAAACTAAAAATGGAGAAATGCCACTGAAAATTTTATTATTCAGATTACTCAGAAACAAGGTCATAGAAGACCACTTAGTAAAAATCATTTTATAAAGGAAAAAATCACAGCTATTTCTATAATCTTGCAAATGCTCAATATCTCTTATTCCTAGAACACATGAATCCTATAGACTAATTTGTCTAATTTGTTCAGAGTCTTCTGTACACATCAATGTCAATGTTTCCTATACATGCTGAAGAAAGTCTTGCATATGAACAGCGAGAACAAGAAAGTTTGTACTAGGGACGCCTGGGTGGCTCAGTTGGTTAAGCAGCTGCCTTCGGCTCAGGTCATGATCCCAGCGTCCTGGGCTCGATGTGCTCGAGTCCCACATCGGGCTCCTTGCTCAGCAGGGAGCCTGCTTCTCCCTCTGCCTCTACCTGCCTCTATGTCTGCCTGTGCTCGCTCGCTCTCTCTCTAACTAATAAATAAATAAAATCTTAAAAAAAAAAAAAAAAGTTTGTACTAGCAATATGCCTAATAACAACAAAAACATGCAAACAACTGAAATATCCACTGGATAGAGAAGAAGAAATAAGTGGTTGAACTACCAAGAAAAGCACAGGAATGCAAAGCAAATAAAATCCAAGGTAATGGTTACCTCTAGAATGAAAAGCAAGGAGATGGGACTGGGGATACTCTTTAAGTTGTTTGCTGTTTTCTCAGGTGTTCATTATATACATTGTTTTCTACATGTTAAATATGTCATAAATTTTCCATCAGAAGCTCACTGATACATGTGCCTTTATTTGTTCACAATGAAATGACCTTCAGGAACTTGAAAGTAAGCAAAACTGAGTACAAGAGCTATAATGGCTTCTAGGACTATTAGATCTAACTGACCTAATACCTGACTGAGAGCATTAACATTTTGAAAGAATGTACCTAAATCCATCAAAAGGATTTAAGCAGCCTACAGAAGCACAGAAAATGAGTCAAAGATAAACACAATGCCTATCTATGCATATCTTGAGGAAAAACCCAGTGTTTTTTTCAGCTAGTGTTAAGTAGCAATTCTCCATAGGTCTCATTTCTGCAGATCTGGAGAGGAGAGGCACTGTTTGCCTTTGTTTCAGACTATTTCTATGCAAAGGTGTGTGTAAAGTGAAACCACTGAAGTATAGTGTCTTCCCAGTTTTCAGTTAGGTTTGTTTAGTATCCAGTATGACTATAACACTGTCTCCCTCCCTGGCAAAAGTCAGGCAAAACTTACTGCCCTTTAAAAAAGACTTGGGTTCCCTAAGCCCAGGGTTCCAATGCTGTGATGCAAACTCACTGAGTGTGCAACATCTACCTAGTAGCTCAGCACCAGCCCCAGGGGCCTAGAAGGCCAGGGGACCAACACAATCAAGAAGCTCATGCTACTTTATTGTGCTGTTAGTAATAATGCCCTTTGTCTCTCATCTACCAGTCTTATCTTCTGTCAGCATCCATACAAATGGCAGGTTAACCTGTTAGCCAGGATGAAAATTTCAGACTCTTTGTACTTCCTGTCTAATCCTTTTGGCAAGACCATTCTGTTGCAGGGAAGGACCCATCAAGCTACCCAGTCAAAGGAAATTAAACATCCAAAGCATGTAAGAACTCTGTTGAGCATGTGTGCATGAAGCTAGATTCTGGCAATCATCTAGTATCTCATGAAGATCTATTTTATGTAGACAATGTACTAAAACAAGCTACCACTAGTACTACAGTCCACAGGATAGCTTAAATTAAATTGTCCATTCTAATTTTTAATAAACATTTTTCTTAAATTTGATTATTTTATGCCATGAAAGATGACTCCTATCTTAACACCCTGACAAAATATGATTTCTGACCTTCAAGTTTAAGGCCACATTCTGTAATATGGGAAATTCATTCTGTGAGGCCTACTGGGGGACATCCAAATGGACAAGTGGTATACCACTATAACAGGACTGTGCCAAATGCAAGTGTGCATTATTCTTGTTAAGAAACTCTGTAATTACTTATTAAATGCATAGTTAATACCTACTGTAGATTTAAAGGAGAATACCTACTCCACTCTAATCCCTAATAAACTGAGTTCACTTATTTTAACATCAGCAAATGTGTAATTAAATGTCTAGTTATACAAACTCATGAAACATAACCCTTGTTTCTCTATGTCACATCAATCTTAGAAATAAGGAAAAGTTGTAAAGAAGCTGGAATTTAGATCCTAACAGTCTGCCTCCAGAAGCCATGTTCAAAATCCCCATGCTAAGAGCTGCCTGCCAAATGCAGTTTACTTCCCTCTCTGCAGTGACCTAGCATTATTTTGTAGTTTTTCTGCATGGCCACTATATTTTTCAACCACTCCACTACTATCATCATTGCCATGCTGGGAGAAGGGCTCAGTTCTTTTCTCTCCCATCAGTCAAAAGAGTAGCTTAAAGTTTATAGTTCCCTCAGCCAAGAAAGGTAGGCCAGAGAAGTTCCCAGGGTCTGGGATGATATTACTCTATTTTAACTTTGTGTCAGAGTCACCAAGTTTTTCTCACTGCTCAACTATATGAATCACAGGTCTACTTCAGGATGTTCGTATATCCCACTCTCCTCCACTAGTGAGTTTTTTTGCCCATCACTCAAGATATTGGAACATATTTTGCATTTAAAAGTGCTAAACTGGATATTCCCAATCTTAACTTTCTTATTTCCTAGGATGCCGAGATGCTAATGAGCAAATAATGACTCCAGATGGATTGTTTTGATTCCAAAATCCCTGGAAAAGGTATGCAAACTATGTTCAGTCTCTATTTTTGCTATTATTTTTCTCAAAGTGAAACTGGCTTAAAATTACTTTTTCCTTCTTGTATCAATTAATTTTTCTTGCATTTCTTATAAAATTTCATAGTAAGCTTAGACAAAAACATTCATAAACTATAGACAATTTCTATCCCCCAAATGAAGCAGTTTGTCACGGAGGTTGCTGTGAAGAGCAATCTGAGTTATAGAGATGCTTTCAATAGTACTAGCATACAGTAGAGACCAGTTATGATAAGGTTCAACAAGCCATACTTAATCAGATTTAATGAAATATAAAGCTGTCTGTTTACCATAAAAGGAAATAATTTAATCTGAGTTAGAATAAAAAGGAAGAGAAGGAGAAGAGGAAGAAGGTAGAAGGAAGAAACATTTAACATTTGTAAATAACCTCAGAATTCTTATAATCCAGCAAATATTAATCTAATGACATTCAGGTACTTAAAGATTCTATGCATGAATTTCTTCACTGACAAAAACTAAAGATATTTTTCTGCTCAAATGCAATATTGGAATCAAAAGCACTTAGTGAAACACCAAAAAGACTATAAAATCTCATTTTATTTTTTTTTTAATAGTTGAGTTTCTTTTTTTTTATTTTTTAAAGATTTTATTTATTTATTTGTCAGAGAGAGCAGGAGTGAGCACAGGCAGACAGAGGCAGAGGCAGAGGGAGAAGCAGGCTCCCTGCTGAGCAAGGAGCCCGATGCGGGACTCGATCCCAGGACCCTGGGATCATGACCTGAGCCGAAGGCAGCCGCTTAACCAACTGAGACACCCAGGCGTCCCTAAAATCTCATTTTAAATAGTCTTCTTGATTTCTTAAGACAATTACAGAGGTCAGATAAAATTATTAAACATGAAAACACATATAACACTTCTAACAACTAATCTGAAAATAATTAAATATGAGAATGAAAGTCATCTTCCAAAGTAAAAGCAGAACAATTCTCTGAAATTAATGTGTTGCTTTCAGTAATTTTTAAATTTATGATAAACACCAGAGAAATATTACCAGGTTTCTTTATGCCACTTCATATATCATGATATTAGAGGGGAAAATGTGAAGGATATCAATATAAACTGCAGTTCTAGGTACTGGGGGAACACTCATGTGTTTGACAGAACAAATCAAGACAACCAAACACTATCAAAGAAAAGAGAGTCTCATCTTCTGAGAAAGAGAAAAAAAAAAACTTAGCAATAGATGACAATACCAATGTGTTTGAAAAATGGCCAACATGAAAATGAAAGGGGCTACAGTCTGAGGACAGTGGGGAAAGTGGAACTTCAGTTAAGTAAACAATTAAAAACTACCTGATTACAAGAAAGACTAGAGATTCATCTTTTTCACCAGGAAATAATCAGGACAGTTGTCTTGCCCATCTCAGATAATGGCATCGTCACTCATTCTCTTGCTTAGACCTCAACTTAGAAGGCATCCTGGACTCTAATCTATTATCAGACTCTTCTGGCTCTTCCTTCCAGAATTTACTCCTTATTTAGCCATTTCTCATCATTTCTGTCTAGTCCAAATCACCAAAACCTTTTACCTGGATGAAAACAATACCTTCAAAACTGGTCTTAATTCCACTCATGACCACACTGTCCATTCTCCATACAGAAGCCATAACAATGTTTTAAAAATGCAACTGGGACCTTTATTGGAGATTAAAAACCTTCCAATTGCTTCTCATTGAAACTAGAACAAAATTCCTACTCCTCCCAATAGCCTACTCTAGCCAAACTCTACTAAATTCTCTAACTATAACTTGCAGTATATTACCACCTTAACTCACTAAACTGCAGGTCTATCAGTCTATTTCTCTGACATACCAAGCAGCTGTTTGGATATCCCGCCCCTCACCCCTGGATTTTCACATGGCTATTATGTTTCATTTTGATATTATTCCTATCTTCATATAAATAGCTCCCCAGAAGACTTCCCCTATCACCTTATAGCTCTATTCAAGTCCCCCTCTATATTCCTACTATTATATTTCCCATTACTTTGTTTCATAGCACTGTTACTATCTGAAATATTATTTCTTTAACTTATTTACTGTCTTATCTCCCTTACTAGCATTTATATCCTTCATGAGGCTAGGGATCTTATTTTTCTTGTTCACAGCTATTGTCAGGGCTTAGAATAAGGCCTAGCACACAGTAGGTGCTCTAGCATTTTTCACATGTATATATTTCAAAAACATATCAATGTCTGCATGAATGAATGATCTTCCTTAACCCCTAAAATAACACTATGGGAGTAAGTTTTATTATCATTGATATTTACATATGAGGAAACAGTAAGACAGAGAGCATTAGTTTTGTAATCTGTAGTAAATTAAATCTGCCTTTGTCTGAAGCCCAAGATCTTACCCACTGGTGGAGAAATTTCTATCCAGGGAACAATTTTTCTCCCAGTGCCTAGTTTGGTTCTATTAAGCAAACAGACCTTATGGAAAACAGCAAAATAACAAGTTTAGTCAGGAAATGTAAAACATACAGATTAAATTTACACAGAGCAAAAAGAAACATCTCTTTGCTCAAAGGTTGCCATGATTAGCCTTGCCACTCTCTTGCCAATCAGCCATAAGTATGATTAAACCAGGATCTGGCACTTGATACAAAGGCAAGCCATATACTTATAAGATAGCCTAGAACAGGAGCTCTGCCCAAAATTGGCAATGGTGGATAGTGTGCAACATTTTATCTCTTCTCTGCCTAACTGGCCCATCCTGTAACCTTGGAATGGAGAGCTATGTAGCATATATAAATAAACCTGCCTTGAGCTGAACCAATCGAGTTGGTTTGGGACTATAGGGATCTAGGTTGGAATGCCATGTTGACTGAAGAGCTGAGCCTGACATTCTGATAGTCGTAATACACTACTAATCAATGAGGCAACAAAACAACCTAGATCCCAGAGAAAGAGAATGGATATGTAAAGCAAAACAGAGATAAATGGTCATGCTGAGTTTGTATGAATAAGATAGAGGGGAAGAGTGAGACTGGGGAAAGAGAGAAACTACTTAATGCCTAGCATCTCAAAAGTGCTAGCTGTATTTATTCTCAAAATGAATTCTGAGGAATGCCACTGAGTCATTAAAACAAAGTCACAACTGCGCCCCCCCCCGTAAATATATACAATGGAACATTATGCACCCAACAAAAATATGAAATCTTGCCATTTGCAATGACATGGATGGAACTAGAGGGCATTATGCTAAGTGAAATAAGACAGAGAAAGACAATTATCTCATAATCTTTCTCTTTTGTGGAATTTAAGAAACAAGGCAGAGGATCATAGGGGAAGAGAGGAAAAAATGAAACAAGACAAAACCAGAGAGGGAGACAAACTATAAGAGACTTATAATCATAGGAAACCAAATGAGGGTTGCTGGATGGGGAGAGGGGTGGAGGGATGGGGTAACTGGGTGATGGATACTGGGGAGGGTACTGTACTGAGTACTGGGTATTATATAAGATGGATGAACCACAGACGCTGTACCTCTGAAACAAATACACTCTGTGTAAATTTAAAAAACTGTAATATAACTAAGTAAAGTCCCCAATTGAACCTAAATTAATCAAGCTCCCAGCACTGAATAAGACCAGGAATAAACCAAATCAAAACATCATTTGCTTCCGAGCTGATGCTGTTAGCATTTATCCATTCTCTCGTTCAACAAATGTTAACTAGAGGCTCACTTTATTCAGAAACTTCTAGGTTTCTGAAGATACCAGGGATGAAACCAAAAGTACAAATAGAAAAATTAAATACATAAAGTTAGGAAGTGATAAATGTTACGAAGAAAAACAAAGCAGAATAAAGATACAGTAGTGATAGAAAAGTTGCTATTTTATTTAGAGTACCCAGGGAAGGGTCCATAGAAAAGGTGACCTCAAGTGAGGGGTAAAACTGTATGAAAATCTAGGAGAAAAATGTTCCAGATAGAAGGAAGAGCAAATGCAAAGCAAATTTCTTCCCTAACAAGCTGCATGTTTGAGATCCTCAGGTTAAAATGAGAATCACAAGGGGTGCCTGGGTGGCTCAGTAGGTTAAGCCTCTGCCTTCGGCTCAGGTCATGATCTCAGGGTCCTGGGATCTAGTCCCACATCGGGCTCTCTGCTCGGCAGGGAGCCTGCTTCCTCCTCTCTCTCTCTCTCTCTGCCTGCCTCTCTGCCTACTTGTGATCTCTGTCAAATAAATTATTAAAATCTTTAAAAAAATAAAATAAAATGAGAATCATGAAATGAGAATCAGGTGGGCTTTAGTCATAGCCACTATGCCAACAGACACTAATATATCTTATAAATAACATCAAGAAGAGTATTTTAAAATGCCTTTTTTTAAATTTTAAGATTTTATTTATTTATTTGACAGAGATTACAAATAGGCAGAGAGGCAGGCAGAGAGGGGGGGGAAACAGGCTCCCTACTGAGGAGAGAGCCCGACAGAGGGCTCGATCCCAGAACCCTGAGATGACCTGAGCTGAAGGCAAAGGCTTAAATAAAGGCGCCCCTAAAACGTTTTAAAAAAAAAAACACTTTGGCTTCTGATTTAGTAGACATATACTGGGTATGATTTAAACCACATGACTTCATATTGAAACAGTTAAAATGCTTGTTTAACAATGAAAGCATTTGTTTCTATCACTAAGAGAAATGGGGTCATGAATGGCCTTCTAACAGATTTGATAACATATGTGAGTGACATAAAAATAGGGCTATAGCCTATTATTAAGGTCTCATTTTGAGATCAACTGGAACAATTAGAGGGTTGTATACTGAGTACCCAAAGTAAACACTTTCACTAAGCTGATTTAGGAGTACATTACTAGTATCTGAGGTAAGCTACAAGAAACAACTCTATGAAATTTATCAGTCTATTTGCCAAAACAGGTATGTTTGCTCAGGATATTTTTCATAATATCTCTAATCTGAGAAGCTTCAGGTAAAGTAAAGTTAGGGAAACTTCTGGTTCCTAAGAGGCTGAAATAGGTTTTTCCTCCCAGATAATGAAACCATAACATACTTTCCCTTTTCGCCTTTGTAATAAAAAAATGTAAAGTCAAATTTATGGTTTAATTTAATCACATTCTCCTAGATTTCTGTTGTTTATTTTGTCTGACAAAGGCAGATAGTCTTAATGTTCTTCTCCAGTATATCCAATTTCTATACATATGAATAACACACTGAAAAATATTTAATCTTCTCACCTGATTGGCTTGGCTTTGTAAGTAAACTCTTCTGGCATTCAGATCTTCAAAGGCAGAAGGTCTTGAACTTCTATAAGGCTCACTGGTAACAACTGTCTCTTGCTGGAAAAGATGATCTTTCACTAAAGAACTGGAAGTGTCCTCTTCAGTTGCCTAATGGGAATAATACCCCAAATTCATTAGTTGCCAGAATATAAACAAAAACAAAGAGAGTTTCAGTCTAGCAAGTATTTAGCAAATCATTATGTACCACTACCATCATTATAAATGGCAATTCCCCAAACTCAAATAATTATGATTAGGGAGCCAGGTAAAAATAAAATAACAATATTAATAATAAGTCAATTTTATGAGCAAAATGCACTTCCTTATAGAAAATAACTTAGGGGGACGCCTGGGTGGCTCAGTTGGTTAAGTGGCTGCCTTCGGCTCAGGTCATGATCCCAGCGTCCTGGGATCGAGTCCCACATCGGGCTCCTTGCTCGGCAGGGAGCCTGCCTCTGCCTCTGCCTACCGCTCTGTCTGCCTGTGCTCGCTTGCTCTCTCTCTCTCTCTCTCTGACAAATAAAAAAAAAAAATATTAAAAAAAAAAAAAAAAAACTTAAAAAAAAAATCTTAAAAAAAAAAAAAAGAAAATAATTTAGGAAGAATCAGAAGCCTAACCATGCCATGTGAGAGAGATAATCTAATTAAAATGAAGCTTTAAATTTAAATCAGAAGTGACATACATACATAGAAAATGAAGAAATTATTACAAAGAAACAAATCCATTTAAGTGTTGTCTTGTAAGTTAAAAAAGCATGCACCAAGGACTGTGCTGTGCCACATGATACAGGGGATCAAAAGAAAACCACAGTCCATGATCTTATTGAGTGAACGAATTAATTAATTAGCCTGGACATGCTGATTCAATTCAGGCACAGGAGACTTAGGTAGGGGATAGGCTCAATGACAGGCCCTAATAACATGTTTTTGAAATTTTATAAATAATTTGTTTAAAGAAATGCAGTAATTATTTGCCATTACTTTTCCTGTTACTGTATAATTATTTGAAAAGATTGTGAAAGCCAAATAAAAATGACAGAAATACTTTCATTGCCTTAACTTAAAATAATACTTTGGAGTAATCACTACAGGGCTAAAAATCTTAAAGGTGCAAACCTTTATGAACTTAAAAAAAAAAAAAATCAAACATTTAAAAATTTGGTGCTCTAAAACTAAGTAATAAGATTAATAAAATAGCTAACATATTTTAGTTTATAAATGCAGGTTCTAGTCCTTGTCCTGGAACAAAGTAATCTTGTGACATTTAATTTCTGTGGAATTGGTTTCTTCAATTATCAAATACTTTTAATACCTATGCTATTTTATCACATGGATTTTCTTAAGGATTTAGTGAAATGATAATATATGTGAAAATGTCCTGAAAACTAAAAGCAATTGAACTTTTAAAAATATATTTGAGGGGTGCCTGAGTGGCTCAGTTGTGAAGTGTCTGCCTTCGGCTCAGTTTGTGATCCCAGGGTCCTGGGATGGAGCCTGGAGTCAGGGTCCCTACTTGGCAGGAGGCCTGCTTCTCCCTCTCCCACTGCCCGCTTGTATTCCCTCTCTTGCTTTCTCTCTCTGTTAAATAAATACATGAAATTGTTAAAAAATAATAAAAATAAAAATATATTTGAGATGTAATATCACTTAAAACTAAATGTCAAACCCAGTTAATTGTTCTTTTTAGCTAATTTTCATTATAATTGTCCCAGTGAGTTATGATAGTTAATGCTAAATTAATTGCTAGAAAGAAGTTAGTTAAATACTAGTAGCCAGCAAACGTTCTTTCAAAATGCAAGATGAAAATTGGAAGGAGTAAAAAATTTCAAGAGAAGTATTAAAATGTTCTAGACAGTTTTTAAAATAAAATAATTCGGGGCGCCTGGGTGGCTCAGTGGGTTAAAGCCGCTGCCTTCGGCTCGGGTCATAATCCCAGGGTCATGGGATCGAGCCCCATATAGGGCTCTCTGCTCTGCGGACAACCTGCTTCCTCCTCTCTCTCTCTGCCTCTCTGCCTACTTGTGATCTCTGTCAAATAAATAAATAAAATCTTTTAAAAATCATAAGCAGGGGCGCCTGGGTGGCTCAGTGGGTTAAAGCCGCTGCCTTCGGCTGGGGTCATGATCCCAGGGTCGTGGGATCAAGCCCCATATCGGGCTCTCTGCTCTGCGGACAGCCTGCTTCCTCCTCTCTCTCTCTGCCTCTCTGCCTACTTGTGATCTCTGTCTGTCGGATAAATAAAATCTTAAAAAAAAAAATCATAAGCAAACTGAATAGAAGAAAACATGGAGGACTGGGAGGAGGTTTAGAGAAAGAGCCTAAGTTAGAAACTTGTCTCATCCAACTAAGGTATAAAATTTGAGCAATTCACTTCTCTAAATTACGGTTTTATTATAAATTGGATATATCTGCACCAATAACTTTGGGGTTAATTAGAATATTCAAAAGATTAAAATATATAAACAAGCATGAATTGCTCTAGTAGCAGTAGTGGTGGCAGTAGTAGTACTACTCTCAGTAGTAACTACAAAGTAATTATCCTTACAATGGTGACAACTATTTGGACCAGGTTGTTTTTATTGAATTCCAATCTAATTGAGAAGTATTGTAAGATTTAAGATAAGCCTACTGAAAAATCTGTATCTGAACAAACATAAACTTGTTACATAATACAAGTATTTTACTCTACTAACTTGGGCTTATTCTATTTATATTCTGTACAGGAAGCAAAAACACATTTCATTTCATTTTGATTAAGAACACATTTATTTTTTTAAAGGGAACTATCAAGAGTATTGATTATTTCATTATTAAATAAATAAAAATGTGTTTATTATTTGGGTAACAAATAATTTAGTTCTACTTAAAAATGTTTACCAAAACATCTAGAATTAACCTAATAACTATAGTTACATCACACAGTGAATTTATAACTACACCTAAATGGGTCTCAGCTAGTAAAATAAGGAAAACATCCTTCAGGTGTCTTACATGGTAAGAACAAACAACTCCCCTCCCCCATCTATTAAAGTCTACAATCTACAATAAGGCCGATTATCCCTGAACTGTGAGAAGCAAATTAACATTTTTATAGAATCACAAACTAGGAGAGTATTTTCCTACTACTTAATTATATCTCCTTCAGGGGCACCTGGGTGGCTCAGTGGGTTAAGCCTCTGCCTTCAGCTCAGGCCATGGTCTCAGGGTCCTGGGATCCAGCCCCACATCAGGCTCTCTGCTCAGCAGGGGGCCTACTTCTCTCTCTCTCTGCCTGCCTCTCTGCCTACTTGTGATCTCTCTCTCTGTGTCTAATAAATAAATAAAAATCTTTAAAAAAAAATTTAAAAAATAAAAAAAATAAAAAATAAATTATATCTCCTTCAGCAAGTTATAAGTTTTAGTGTATACTGAAAGAGTTTTTTTAAAAAAAGCAGTAATAAGTAAAAATGCCATTCTTATTCACTGCTAATTCTATATACAAGAGTAAAATCTGGAACAACCATTTGTGAAAAGTAGAATGTATAAAAGTTTTTAAAACATTCAAACATTTTGACAAATTCTTGAATCTTGCGAAGAAAAAAAGGTACTAAATGGACGAAGCTTTAGGCAGAAGTATTTTTCTCAGAATTACTTTTAATAGTAAAATAGTAAAAATGAAGAAATAACCCTAATATCCCAAAATATGGCAATCATTACAAAAATTATGGCATCCCCACTTAATAGAATATTGAGCAGTCATTTGAAATTAGGCTTATGACTAATATCCACTATACGGGGAAACAGTTTTTAGAAGTCAATATACAAAGTTTTATTTATAGTATTATCATGACCATAAAAAAATAAAAAGATTGAAAGGATATAAAAAGAATGTTAACACTTATCCTTGATGGTTTGATTGAGTAATTTTCCAATTTTTCTAGAGCTTTACTTTTATGCTGGCCACAAACAATATCACAATTGTTTGTGATACAGAATTACAGTATTTATATATATATATACATATATATATGCAATTAAAACATTCAAGTAATTTAACTAGGGAATTAGTCATATGCTTTTTGGTTTAAATACATTTTCCCCCTACTCTGTATGTGAAATAATGAACTAAGACATTCTTCAACCTTTGCCCCAAACTCATCTGTATTCATGCAAAATATCTGTCGATTTAAAAAAAAAACTATTTTCTAGGGCGCCTGGGTGGCTCAGTGGGTTAAAGCCTCTGCCTTCGGCTCAGGTCATGATCCCAGCATCCTGGGATCGAGTCCCACATTGGGCTCTCTGCTCTGTGGGGAGCCTGCTTCCCCACCCTCTCTGACTGCCTCTGCCTACTTGTGACCTCTGTCAAATAAATAAATAAATACAAATCTTTAAAAAAATAAAAATAAAAAAACTATTTTCTAAACAAGTTCACCTTCTGAGTATCTTTCAAATCCATTTTCTCTCATTATCTTTTTTTTGCATATCTTGTATCAGTAGGCCTTTTAACTGATCTCCTTGTTTCCAGCCTTGGGGAAAGCTATTCATGCAAATCTATTTGTCTTTCTGCTCAAGCCCTTCTAAGATTTCCAACTATCAAAGCTCTTTTGGGGAATCCTGAACATACTGGAGAGTGGAAAGGAAGAAAATCAGTATTGTCTGAGGAACACCTTCATAAGAAATATAATTTACACAGATCCACAGAAATGGGCCCTCTTCCCCCCAGTTAATCTTTGTTTTGTTTTGCTATTTCAAAAAATGTCGCTAAGAACATTCTTTTACAGACTTTATGGTATATATGCACATGAGGTTTTTCTGGTAAATATCCAGGAATAAAAATGGTAGATTACAGGATATACCTATGTATGACCCAGTTCACATAATAAAAATTTGTTTCAAAGGTGGTTCTAACAATTCACATATCCATATTCTCACCAAGCCCAGGCATTATCGTAACTTGCACTTTTATGTACCTATCTGCTATTTAGTTTCTATAAAAATTAATTTTTATTTAATTTCTTACTAAAAGTTACATAATATTTTCTTTCTGGAAACAAGAAACTCTGAGACTGAACAAAAGAACAAATGAATGGATAGGTTTGTTATTTTACCATGTTTCCTAATACTAATTCATCCTCAAATCTTTTGGTTTCAGAAATACTGATGTACTTTTTTCTTACCATTCGACATTTCACACTTCTGATTCTTCATACATGTCATTTCCACTGCACACAATGACTATCTTCAATTTTTCCACAAGAAAAACTCTTGACAATGTCAGCTATAAACTCTTAAAAAGTCTTTAGTGATCCATTCCCCAATTTAATCATTCCCTCCTCTAAAGCTCCTCAAAAATACTTTTATTTATCACCCTATATTCTAAGTGTTCTTTTATTTACATTTCTGCCAAGAGCCAGTAATGCGAGACTTTGCCTACATTTTATCCCTAGGGATTATAATTATGCCTGTCGTATAGTATCATGTAAATAACTTCTAACATGCAATCATCCACAAATCAGATCACATTATAGTAATATAGACTCTTGGGAATAAATCTGGTGTAACAGGAATTAAAATGTAGAATAAAAGTCTTTAACAAAAAAACTTCACCCACAAAAGAAATAATTCTAATAAATGTAAAAGTTCAAATTACACAGAAAAATTCTGCTCATAATCCCAACCCCATGGAATAACACCTACTACAATTTGAGAGAGCTTTCCAGACTTCTTAATGCGTGTGTATTGGTTCATATTCTACAAAGAATATGGTTTCATTTATATTATAGACAGTCTATCCATGTGGTGCTTTTTCTCACTTCAAATATATCATGGACCTCTTACCACATCAGTTTATAAAGATGTACCTTGTGCTTTGAAATAGTTGCAAAAAAGTTCAGTATTTGTTTGTGTCATCTATTCTATAAGCAATACTCTAATTGTGAACCTTTAGATTCCTTCCAACTTTCTATTCTATATGTTGCAATACACGTCCTTATACACACAACCTGATGCAGTGCTTATTTCCTTATTATTCATTCCCATAAATACAATCAATGAATAAAGAATATACAAATATTTCCATTATATTACCAAGTTACCTTCTAGTAAGCTTACGCATTATTTGAAAACCCCTCAATAGTACATGTCAGAGAGACCATTTCCTCACATCTCTGTTCACACTGGACTTTACCACTTACCGATCTTTGCCAATCTTATTTGTCAAATAAGAAAAATACTTTGTTATTTTCCAAGAACATATCTGCACTATTTCCATAATTAAAATTAATAAAAACCAAAACTTTAAGTTGGATACAACTGAGTAAAAAAGTATTCAGGCTTAGTCAAATCTGAATGTTTTTAACAGAATTACAAACCCTTAAAAGTAACAATTACTATGGGAACATGGACATATTCTAAAGTTAGGTGGTGGGAAAAGCCAAAAATCTTTCACAAGAGCAGAAAATTTAACACATGATATACATAAAGACTGTACATATATTTGCATGCTCTCTAGCTTTAAAAAAATTATCTATAGTAGTCCTATACACCCACATTCAATGCTCTTAGGATTGTGCTGGCATAGGCTCATCTGTATTATCTATATAGTAACTGATGCCAATATTTAATGTACAATGGAAATCTGTTTCACTCTCAGAGGCTAGTATAATAATTATTCTCCTATGGTTGTTAAGAGATTATGTAGCTTCTTCTTTTTCTAAAACTACTATAGCAATTTAATGTGTAGAGGCAAAAGGATGCTGGGTAAAGCAATAAAATAATTCCAGCTGTAGCAATCTATCAGAACATAAGGCTAGATGACAGCTGCTGGAGAAAATAGAAACAGACTTTGCTTCTCTCCTCCCTTTATCCTTCTTACTGTGTAATTCTGAATACAGATAACTTAGCGTTGTTCTGCAAACCTTTTTAAATATGATTCCCAATGAATAATCCCATATGGAAAAAGTGTTATTGGTCTACTTGCTGCTCAAGAACTTTACTCTTGTTTTTGTACATCACAAAACACAGGTTTGAAAATGTGTGCCTGGGTTATAACCAACAAGAGAAGATTTTAGTAATTTTATTATTAGTTAATTTTAGCATGATGGAAGAATTTTAAAATGTTCTTTGATGAAGAAGTCTTACATTTTAGCATTGCATGTTAAAAATGTTACCAAAACTGTTTTTCTTTTGGCATTTAAAATCATATACTTAAATTATGCAAACTTGGGAAGCACAGAAAAAATTACAATTCCATAAGCCCAGCAAAATCATCATTAATATTTTGGTATAGCACCCAGGAGCAATTCATTTTAGATTTGACCACAATTATCTCCTATTCTGCTCATTAGATTTCTTTAGTTCCTTTGATTAGTTTAAGAGTAAGAATAACTAACCTGTGAGTTTTTAATCTTGCATTTGCCTATGAGCTTTGTCTAAAAACATTAATAGCACATAACGAATCTTAAGCAATCTGAACACAGTAATCAGTAATGAAACAATACGGAAGAATCCTGGCAACGATATGAATTTATACAATCCTGTAACTGGTAAATCTATTTTTAGGATTTTATCCTAAGGTCACACTTGGAAAAATACCAACAAAAATTAATGTAAGAGGCTGTGGAAAATAAAGGTTCAATAAAACATGAATGGTTAAATAAATTGTCTGGCACAGTTACACGATTAGAATAGCTAAATGCAAAAACTCAAGTCAGACTTTGTGGGTTCACATTTTAGGATTTATACAACTTAAATTCCAACTACTACCATCATCACTACCATCACTAATACAAACAAGACTCCTTTCAAAACACAATCAAGGAGTGCCCAGCTGGCTGTCCATGGAGCATGAGACTCTTGACCTCAGGGCTATAGGTCTGAGCCCCACACTAGGTACAGATATTACTTAAAAATAAAATGTTTAAAACATACACACAATCAAAATGGAAAAGAGATTGATTTTCATGGTACTTTAAATAAAAAAATATGTATTTGAATACAAGCAAAAGAACAAAGAAAAACCTAGGCAGAACTACCTAGATTTTTCACAGCAGTTATGTCTGGGTAGGAATAAATGATTCCTGATTTCTTCTTTATAATTTTCTAACTGCCCAAATATTCTGCTTAAAGATGTATTAGTCTAAGAGTCAAGAACAAAATGTAAATGACAAACCATTATGCAAAAAGGTCACATAGTTCTTTTGCTCCCTTGTTAGATAACAAAACTCAATCTGAAATAAACAAAAGTTTTGGGAACTCAACTATGGAATAGTACTTAATGTAGGATGGTGACAGTCACAGTAACATAGCATCCATTTACTAGCTCAATAATACCTATCCATAAGAGGTGCCTTGGTGGCTCTGCTGGTTGGGCATCTGACTCTTGACTCTGGCTTGGGTCATGATCTCTGGGTTGTGAGACTGAGTCCCCCAAGTGTGGCTCTGCGCTCAGTGGGTCTGCTGGAGATTCCTTCCCTCTATCCCGCGCTCTGCTCCCATGCTCACGCTGTCCCTCCCTCCAAGCACATAAATCTTTAAAAAAGGATAAAAATGCCTATCCACTTAGCTTTCAGAAACAGAGCCATATTAAAATGTTACCACCTTTGAAAGTTATCACATGAACAATTCATATACCCCTTCCTAAACCAAAGTTACATTAAACAATCAATAACTATAAATCATAATTGCTTAAATCATTTTGGCTAAGAAATGACACTATCAAAAGAGTAAGTTACTGAAGTATTTCTCAGTGGCCAAAAGAAAAAATAAGACAACCTTTACTTTGGATCTACTGAGTGTCATCTTTCTTTCTCTCAAAAGCATGAAATCTGAGATCTTTTCCTTTTAGAATCACAGCCTGTTGTGAGGTGAGTTTTATGGATTTTGTTACCAATCCAGCATATCTGAACAATAAGAGCTGTTCTCTGGTCGGAGAAACACTGTAAAAATGATCTTATAACAAATACAAGATAGCATTAAAAAAAAAAAAAGACACCTTAACTGGCTCTCCCCGACTCCCTTAACTAGCTCATTATAACAGTCAAAGAAAGAAACCAATGAAAGCAACATTCATACTTTTTTTACAGTTAGGTTAAAAATCCTAAGTGGGACGCCTGGGTGGCTCAGTTGGTTAAGCAGCTGCCTTCGGCTCAGGTCATGATCCCAGCGTCCTGGGATTGAGTCCCACATCAGGCTCCTTGCTCAGCAGGGAGCCGGCTTCTGCCTCTGCCTCTGCCTGCCACTCTGTCTGCCTGTGCTCTCTCTCTAACAAATAAATAAATAAAATCTTTAAAAAAAAAAAAATCCTAAGTGTGAAGGTTTTTCTTTAAAAAACCCTTTTTGGGTACCACCTAGGTATGTCATCAGCACTGTACTAAAAACATCAGGGATAAAAGATGAGCAAGATGTGACTTTAAATCCAAATGATGATGTATTTTATTATGTCACCCTTCAAAGACAGATATGAAATAAAAAGGTAGACATTTTCCTGTTGATTTATGATGACTGATAAAGACACCGAATTGTTGAAAGCAGAAAAGGGCCCACCAGCAAATAACCAAATGCCTTGTATAACTTTAGAACAGAAAAGGTGCTCAAATAACTGGTGAATAAATTGTTGAATAAATAATTAAAATGGAGAGGATTTCCACTCTGATATTTTAATGTCTTCAAGACATTTAATGATTTAAATAAAACACAATCATTACCTCTTCTGGTTTAAAAAAAAAAAAAAAGATAAGGGGTTATTCTTTAAAACCCATTTTCGTTGTCTTTGCAAATAATCACCAATGAAGTAAACCTGACATAACTACAACTATGAATCACAGCCAAGTTGTAGTCAAAATAATTTCAAAATGTTTAGTTATGCCAAGCTCAGAGGTGAATTACAAAACAATGGTGTACTTTATTTTTGATACAGGATTAAATTAAAATATTTTATAATCTCCAATATATTCTGAAGTAAGAATGACAGTAAAAACTTTGGCATATCATGAAATCAATGGCACTAAGGTAAATTTATGAGTTTTCTTTCATAGTTCTAATTCTGGACATTGATTCTTTAAAAATTTATCAAACAGGAAGTTCAGAAAAATGTATCTCACATATTTGCTAGCATCTCAGTATCCCCCACTACTTTCTTGATATAATTAAGGTTAATGTATATATAATCAGGTTAGACTTTTTTAAACAATAAAAACGAGTTTTTTCCTACCTGAACATATTCTGTTATAAAAGGGCTATAAAACCAAGATATAATACACTCTTCTATAGAAAGACAGAATTTACCCTAAACTAGACATCATCTAAAAAACTGAGAACTGATGAAGATTAGGGATTAAAGGAACATGACTACAGATGTTAGCTTTCATTCTTATCATATGCTCTTCCTGCTCCTGTACTGGCTAGCTATCCCTGCACAATAAATTACCACAAAACAGCAGCTTCAAAGAACATATATTTATTATCCCACAGTTTCTGTGAGTGAGAAATTCTGAAGCACCTTAGCTGAATGGCTCTGGCTTACAGTCCTTTAGGAAATCGCAGTAAAGGTACTATCCATGGCTGCAGTTATCTGAAGGTTTGTTTGAGGCAGGAAGACTTTCGTCTAAGATCAGCCCATTTCCTTGCTGGCTGTTGAAAAAAGGTCTCAGTTCCTCACCACATGGATCTCCTCACAGAACCTCTCAAGTGTCCTTGCACACACTAGCAGGCTTCTCCCAAAGTGAGTAATCCAAGAAAAAGAGCAAGATGGAAGCCACAAATTTTCTTAGGACCTATTCTCACTTCCTTCACACTCTATTTGTTAGAAGTGAGTCACTAAGCACAGTGACGCTCCAAGAAGAGGGGAATTAGACTAGAGTGAAGACAGGAGTATGAAAGAATTTGTGGACATATTTTAAAACCACTACTGTTCAGCACTTTTTGGACAAATGATTTACAGTTTTCTCATATACAAAATACACACACTCATCCCCCTCCCAAGACTCCCCAGAAGTCTCATCTCTTTAGAGCAACAACTTCACATCCAGGATGCTGTGATCTAAACAGATCCATGTACAGATGAAACTTCTCAGGTATAGTTCCTTAAGTACAATAATCTGAGTGTAATTTCTCCCAATGTGAAGATCTGAGAACTAAAGTGACAAATTATCTGCCCTACACATACCCAAAATACAAGGGTAGGATAGGGAGGAAATTGTTATAACACCATCATGTACAGAAGAAAATAGGAGGCACAATGGAGTCAGATCCAAAATAATTCTGAAATCAGGGTGGAAACATCTTACAAGTTGCATGAAGAGAACTTCGGACCTAGGAAGAATTCTCCACGGCTCTTGGCTCTGGCCTTGGAGATTTGGTCTCTGATTCCTGAGTCACCCTTCCATTTTTTGAAAGGTAGCCCATGTTTACATACATGTGTACAGAATGTTTTAACCTGACTCTTAAAAGAATTTTGGGAACCTAAATGGCCACTCTTCAGTCCATGGTGGTGATACTTCTGCCAAAATAACTCTTTTGAAAACACTGTGGGTCTCTTGTGATTCTTATCAGGGTTCACACCATTAGACAAAAAGCACAGTCACAAATCTGAGATAAAACACTTCTCTACTTCAAATTTTTGCCAAGGGACACCTTAATCTGATAATAAGCCCCATCACTTTGATTGAAAGGTCTTGGAGGCATACCTTAGATCTTTCTGAGGTTTTAAGAATGGATTTTATAAATCACACTTGGCTTCATCTTTAGACAAAGCTATTCTGAGAGTGCCCTGGATCTGATCTTTGCCTGGAAGCCATTTCCTAATTTTGGCATAGTCTGATATACTAAGAGGATGAGAATTTTCAAACCAGCAAGTCCTGGCTCCATTTTGTTTAGGAGCCCTTCCTTACCCCATTTCCTATAAGCAGAAAGAAGAAACCAAGCAACACTTTCTACCTTCTGCTTGAAAAATCTTCTTAGCTAGATCACCTAGCTCCATAGATACATTTTTTAAGGCCCATATTACTGCAAGTGACAGTGTTGCTGACCTTTCTGTGCCACTACATAGTGATTCCCTTTCTCCGAGTTTCCAATATGATTTTTTTCATTTTCATTTAAGCCTTTACTGCTTTTAAAGTATTTGTTACAGTAGCATCCCATTTATGGGTACCTAAATCTGTATTAGTAACAAATTACCCCCAAACTTAACAGCTTCACTTGACTATTAACATAAATGATTTCTGTAGGTCAGGAATTAAGAAGTTTAACTGTTAACTGAATGGGTTCTGGCTCACAGTCTCCAGTGAGTTACAATCAAAACATCAACTATGGCTACAGTCATATAAAGGCTTGTTTGGGAGTAAATGACTGGCTTCCCAGATGGCTCACTAGCATTGTTACTATCACAAGACTTCAGTTCCTTACCACATGGACATCTCCATTGGGTTGTCTGAGTATCCTAATCCTGTGAGAGTTGTCATTTTCTAGTACAGGCAATCCAAGAGCATCAGAAAGAAGCTGCAATCTCTTTTTTTTTTTTAATATTTTATTGATTTGTCAGAGAGAAGCAGAGAGAGAGAGAGAGCACACAAGCAGGCAGAGAGGCAGCCAGAGGCCGAGAGAGAAGCAGGCTCCCTGCCAAGCAAGGAGCCCATGCAGGACTTGATCTCAGGACCCTGGGATCATGACCTGAGCCGAAGGCAGCAGTGGCTTAACCCACTGAGCCACCCAGGCGTCCCTGCAATGTCTTTTTTTTTTTAAAGATTTTATTTATTTATTAGAGAGAGAGAGAGAGTGAGCACAGGCAGACAGAGAGGCAGGCAGAGGCAGAGGGAGAAGCAGGCTCCCTGCCGAGCAAGGAGCCCGATGTGGGACTCGATTCCAGGACGCTGGGATCATGACCTGAGCCAAAGGCAGCCGCTTAACCAACTGAGCCACCCAGGCGTCCCCCTGCAATGTCTTTTATGATCAACCCTTAGAAGTCACATTTTGTCACTTCTACCATAAGTCTCTCTGATAAGAAAGAACTAAGTATAATGCATACTCAGGGAGAGGAGAACTAGGTTCTATCAAAAGGATTATAATTTAATAATCTATTTTAAAAACACTACAGAATATAAAGCCAAATATTAAAACTTGATATAAAAATTGCTTAGTAAAATTACATTTAAATGGAAGCCTATTACTATAATCTTTCGTGACATTGCATATTTTCTATTTTATTATGAAAATAAAAAAACCAAGCAAGTGCTTTAGTGTCTAAAGAAGTTAAAATATAAATAACTCTTTTAGGGTGTGAGTGTGTGTGTAACATTTTGGATTGAGGGCACTGGAGATACCTTAGTATGAAGTAGCCATCCCAAGGAGCTAACAGAATAACTACTCTTGCTGCTCTTTGTACTACAGTAATTCTCTTCACTAGCCTCCTCCTAATTCTAACTTTTCATTCTTTTATTATTCTTCATTAATATCATCCCCATTTTTAACTTTATACCAAGGCCTTAACATATACAGTACTAGTAGCAAATACAATGATGGAAACAACAGTTTTTTACAAAATCCACTAACTTTTATATGCACAGAGTACTGCAAACAATTATGTCCTGTAGCAGTTTTTCCTTTACATAATGGTATATAAAGAAATGCTGTGAAGCCAAGTCAGAAGAATATCAAAATGACTAATAGCATTATGTAATGGACTGTGTTAGTATGTGAAACTCTACTTTCTGAAACTGAATTTTAACCAAAGTTACTTTCATCACAGGGAGCAATCCAGAAAATGCTTCCCCATTTCCAGCCTAATTTTAACTGATACCAGAACAAAATGGAACTTTGTTAAAGACTTAAGTAAAAATATTATTTTATTTTATTACTTTTCTTATATCTAATTAACTGCAACTCACTGTATTTTTAAAATAACAAATAACCAAACATAAAATTAAAAGATTCATATATTTAAACACAACAAAGGATGCTTAAATGTACAATGGGGGACTGGTAATTAAGATCTATCTGTTAAAAAACAAATTACATAAAAATAACAAAAATTACAAACTTGAAGTATTTAAGGACACAAATATATACTGGAGTAGGAAAAAAAGACTACAGCATAATGATATTGTAATAAGCCATGTGCATGCCCATTTATGTGTACAGAAAAAAATCCCACAGGTTTTATTCAAAAATATGTATGGTGGTTATCATGGATAGTAGCATACATATTTTTTTTCTTTAAACTTCACTATATTTCTCAAATTTTCGAAATAAGAACATTTTTATTTTCTGATTACAAATGCACGTAAAACATTTGCCATGTCTTTAGGTTACAACTATTTTTACAGTAATACAAATAATTAATACTAGGTATACAGGCAAATTTGGGTATATTACTGTTATAATATTGTTGTGAAGTATTAATACTTGTTATACCAAAGCTAAAAATGTGGAAAAGTTCTAAAAAGACATCTATAGCTCAGAATCCCCCAATCCAAAAGTAGTAAACAAAAATATTTAACATTTTAGTGTAGTGATAACACCATATAATTTTTGTTTTTATTACTTAGTATATTATAAGCAAATTACTAATAAAACATTTAATGGTTGCATGATATATACTTTAATTAATTCAATCATTTAAGTTTCCCAAATAGCTTATTTTTATTAATACTTTATTTTTAAAAAATTATTATTATTTTAAGATTTTAATTTATTTGACAGAGAAAGACACAGCGAGAGAGGGAACACGAGCATGAGCAGGAGGAGTGGGAAAGGGAGAAACGGGCCCTGCATTAAGCAGGAAGATTGATGCAGGGCTCAATCCCAGGACCCCATGATCATGACCTGAGCAGCAGGGAGATGCTTAACAAATGAGCCACCTAGGTGCCCCTATTATTAATGCTTTAAATTTAATGCTAAAAATCTGTGTATAAAATCTCTGTCCAAGAAAAAACAAACAAAAAAACGCTTTCTGCATCTCTATTCCTTAGTATAAATTACTGGAAGGAAATTGGTTCACTAGATCAACAGGCATTCAGGTTTCTGTTTTTAAGGCTTTTAAATATATACTATCAAACTGCTTTCTAGAAAGAACCTACCTATCTACATTTTCTCCAGCACAGCATCAATCTGTCAATCTCACAGAGAGACACAGTATGGGGCAGTGTAAATTTTTTATTTTTTTATTTTCTGAAGATTTTATTTATTTGAAAGAGAAAGAGAACAGGGAGAAGCAGATGATGAACGAGAGGGCAAGAAGACTCCATGCTGAGCATGAAGCCCAATGCAAGGCATCAAGGATCCCAGGACCCAGAGATCTGAGCTGAAATCAAGAGTTGGACACTTAACCATCTGAGCCACCCAGGCACCCCTTGGGGGGGGGGGGGTGTCAATTTTTAAACCTTTCTTCCTTTGATAACTAAAAAATGTTAATTTACACTACCTGCTGCTTACCATTGTTCATATATGCTTACTAACAATATGCAATTCTTTTTTTGTAAATTCTTTATACAAGTACCTTGCCTATATTTGATGGTTAATTTTATCTGTCAGCTTGGCCAGGCTATAGCCCCAAGCTGTTCAGTTAAACACCAGTCCAAACGTTGTGGAGGCATTTTCAGATGTGACTAATGTTTAAATCAGTGTATATTATATTTAAGGAGATTACCCTCCATAAAGCAGACAGGTCTCTTTATGAAAAGAGTTAAAAAAAAAAAAAAAAAAAAGACTTAGGTCCCTCAAGGAGGAATTCTGCCATGAGACTGACTTCCAACTCAAAACTGAAACATCAGAGTGTCTCAAAACTGCCATACATGCCTGCCTACCTACCCTGTGCATTTCTGACTTGTCAGTTCCCACAATCACTGAGCCCATTCCTTTAAAAAAAAACAACAACCAAAAAAACAACCACCACCACCAACAAACCAATCCAAGGAAACTAAACAAAAACAAACTCTGTATAACACATGCATACCTATATCATGCCCACACATCCTACTGCTTCTGCTTCTCTGTGTTTCTTAACAAATAGAGTGTTGAGGGAGCGGGGGTTGGGTGAGCCTGGTGGTGGGTATTAAGGAGGGCACATATTGCATGGAGCACTGGGTGAGGTGCATAAACACTGAATTTTGGAACACACACACAAAATTAAATTAAATTTAGAAAACCAAATACAGTGTCAAGAAATTTTCTTAGAAATTTATGTAAGTTGTTTATTTCTTAAGGCTAGCAATTTCCTCCCTATCCTTACGGTCAGAAATTCCTTTCAAGGCAAACTACTTACTTGTAAGTCATCTTCTGTTCCTTCAGCTTCATTTTTAAATGTTGGGCATCCTAAGAAAACAGGTAGATGTTAATTATGCAAAGAATTTTTGTCTTAAGTTTTAATAATTGACTAATTGATTAAATCATTATAATACTATAGAACTGATCAGAGATCATTCTGGGTTGCCTGGCAACAAGTCAGATGCTGGCCAGTCATACCTGCCTCTTTGTTAGGAGAATAAAGTGACTGTTTTCCTCTTTTATGGGTATATTTCCAGTAATTTACTAAAGAGATGTTCTTTGAGAAAGTGTACTATCTCTAGTAAGCCCTACCCCTGATTTTTCTAAAATGCTCAAACCGCTAGGCAGGGTATATGCGTTAAAACCCCTCTGGTGTTACCCACATATGATTTATTCAATTTTCTAAATATTCTTACCCAGAAAACAATATTTAATACCCTAAACAAAGATCTTAGTTGCTTTTGCAAGAAAGAAAACAAGCCTTAAACCATTGTTGACAGCCAATAGCCAGTTGTTGCTATTGATCTTTGTGTATTGATGTCTCTCTCTATATTTTCTTAGTGTTCCAGAGGGCCTTTAGTTTCAATAAATTAATAAGGAAGGATGTCTTAGCAAAGTATTCTTAGTTTATGCTACCCTTGAGAGATATGGCTGACATGGAGATGAGCAGAAATTTGTCCTTCTGAAAGGGTTGCAAATTTTATTTATTGTCATGGAAGATTAAGTAAAAGGAATTTAATGGGACTGGTGGAAGTCTATACAGTGGCTGGTAATAACACTAACCAGTATGTTTTTAAAAATGTTAAAAAATAATGAGATAGATTAGTACTGTAGTCTACTCTACCTGGCAAGGAGTTTGTAGGCTCCTCTACATATATAAACTGTCCTTTAAAACATGAAACCTAATCTATTTGATCCTAGTGAAAGAAGTATCCTTTTATGGAGCCATGAGTGTGGGCTTCAAAGTAATAACACTTTAGGGAATGCGAACTGGTGCAGCCACTGTGGAAAACAGTATGGAAGTTCCTCAGAAAGTTAAACTATCCTACAATCCAGCAATCACATTACTATTTACACAAAAAAATACGAGAACACTAATTCAAAGGGATACATGCACCTCTATGTTTATTGTAGTATTATTTACAATAGTCAAATATGGAAGCAACCCAAGTGTCTACTGATAGATGAATGGATAAAGAAGAAGTGGTATATATGCACAGTGGAATACTATCCAGCCATAAAGAATGAAACCTTGCCATTTGCAACACCATGGACAGAATCAGGGAGTATAATGCTAAGCAAAGCCAGAGAATGACAGATACCATATAATTTTATTCACATGTGGAATTTAAGAAACAAAACAAAAGAACAAAGGAAAAAGAGAGAGAAATCAAGAATGAGACTCTTAACTATAAAGAATAAACTGACAGTTATGAGAGGAGAGGTGGTTGGGGTGGGTGAAATATGTGAGGGGGATTAAGAATACACTTATGATGAGCACTGAGTAATGTATAGTACTGACAAATCATTATATCATATACCTGAAACTAATGTAACACTATATGTGCTATTTATACATATACATACATATACTGAAATGAAGATAAAAAGCTTAATGAAAAAAGGAAAAAGTAAAAATATATTAAAAATTCTAGCAGCCATAGATAATGATTGTCTTTTTAAAGTACCAGTACTTGAACACTAGCTAAATATCAGAATCACCTGGGGAAATTTCAGAAAAGATGCTGGTACTACAGTATATTCTCAAACCAGTATTGCCAGAATCTATGGGATGAGGCATAGGGCTTCATATCTTTTTTACTTCTTGCAGTGGTTTGGGCACTACCACAGGATCTCAGGGACTTTTTCTTCCCTCTAAATTCATAATAGGATCATTTCACAATTCTTCATCACATTTGAAACAGGAGGAACTTAAAAAAAAAAAAAAAAAGGATGCCTCAGCTCTCCTCCCTAGGCAGACAGATTCAAATAGTCAGAGTAGGGACCAGTTATTCTATTTTGCAAAATGTCCCAGGTGACTAAAATGTGTAGCCAACATTGAGAACAATGATCTAGAAAGAACTCACAGGTTCTTACAATAAAGATAAAATGAATGCTATCATTCCATAAAAAATTTTCAGAACTGGAAATCACTGTTTATCAATCTCTCATCTTTTAAAATAGCTAAATAAATTATTTAAGCACAGTTTCATTCACTATCAGTACAGATCTGTACTAAGCATTTCCAGGTTCTTGCCTATGGTCAATCTTATTCATTTCTTCTTATTTTCCTAGTAAGATGTTATTTTCAAAATATAACAAATCGCAATGCTGCTAATATACTTTGATTCGGTTACTTTATATAGAAGTTGATTTCTATTTATAGAGACAATTTTCCTTCTTTATTAGAAAAACAAATCAAGTCTTAATTATAACTTCATTTTGGGGATGAAATGGGCTTTAAAGTGATTTCTTTTTACTTAATTAAGCAGAGGCCAGTCTTACATCTAAGTACATTCTTTTCCCTTTAAAACCTGCATGCTTTAGAATTAACAATCTTAACAGATTGGCAATATATACAAAGAGATGCATGGGGCTCTGGTCTCTACCAACCCTCAATAATGAAATCAGGTGAAGAGTTAAGAAGAGTTTTAAGAAAAGGTTTGGCAGGGTGCCTGGGTGGCTCAGTGGGTTAAAGCCTTTGCCTTCGGCTCGGGTCATGATCTCAGGGTCCTGGGATCGAGCCCCACGTCAGGCTCTCTGCTCAGTAGGGAGCCTGTTTTTTCCTCTCTCTCTGTCTGCCTCTCTGCCTACTTGTCATCTTTGTCTGTCAGATAAATAAATAAAAATCTTAAAAAAAAAAGTCTGGCATAGGAAAAATAGAGCCTACATATGAAAAAGAGAAAACTTCTAATAGCCAAATACAGTTGAACCTTGAACAATACAGGGGTGAGGGACATCAACCCCTGCCCCACCCCAATGCAGTTAAAAATCCACATACCACTTTTCATTCCCCTAACACTTAACTACTAATAGTCCATTGTTGACTAAAGCATTACCAATAATATAAACAGTTTTAACATATACTTTGTATGTTATATGTACTGTATTCTTAGAATAAAGTAGAGAAAAGAAAACATTAGCAAGCAAATCGTAAGGAAGAGAAAAATATATTAATGGTATTGTACTGTAAAATAACCCACATCTAGTAGACTGGCACAGTTCAAGCCCATGTTGTTCAAGGGTCAACTATATTTGATTACTAGGAATGTTCTTTTTTATGACCAAAACAAGGATATGACTGATAATAACAACACATAAGGATTTTGAAAGTTCTGACTATTCCCTCTTCACGCTCCTACTTAAAAACATTTGCATTATCTGATGGCTGCTATTAGTGGGTTTAAGAAAATACATGTAAGTGGTACATACTATGTGACAAATATAAAACAGATTAAAAAACCCATTATTTTATCTTTGCCTACAGTGAGCTTTCAAAACTAATCACATATATCACAAAAGATAACCTGCTTAAAGTCACTCTACTCTACTACATATATGGTAAACAAATTAAGAAAATAGTAAAGAAAACCTACCTTGAGAAATATCTTCTATAGCTCTTCGAATGCCTCTATCAAAAGCCCTAGCATCAGCAGGACTTTGAAAGGTAAGGCCAAATTTCTTGTCATCAATCTTCCAGTGGTGAAATGTTGGAGTGACCTTATTGTAAATGAGGTCTTTTTTAAGCATACATTCCAAAACCACCTGCCAAAAGTTAAATGCCAAAGATTACTATACATATATCAAATAATCTAATGTAGCTCTTAAATACAAACTGAGGTGAGAATAAGAGCTATTATATTTCAGTAAATGCATTTCCTCCCCTCTATTCCCCCTCATTAATGTAGAGGTCTTGCTATTTAATCTATTTCATAAAGTCACTCAATACAGAAATTTTAAAATGGGATTAAAGAGGATTCTGGGAAGATGACAAAGTAAGAAGGAAACTTTCTCCCCACCTAAACAACAATTACACTGGCAGAATCTGTCTGACAGAACTATATTGGAACTCTGAAGTCTGTTAGGTTTGCAATTCCCAGACACAGACAGTAAACTGGGGTTAAATGGTCAATTTCAGCATTAGTACAGTAGCAGCTACCCAAACCCCATGGCAGGGAGATATATATAACATGTTCCTTAGAGCAGCTCACACACAAATCACAGGAGCCAGGTGGGTAAAAAGGACCGTGTTCTCCAAATATCAGCAATCCGTGTGCTCTGATTACTGATGGCTGAGAGGTGCAGATGAAGAAGAGGACAGCCATAGATGTTATACCTAACCTTACTGTTGCAAGTCCCTGCTCAACAAAGGGAAGAGATATCCAGGTTATTTAAAGGATCAGCATCCTTTTTTAGCTATCATTTTTTAAAAACTTTTTCCCATTTTGGGTGCCAAACACTAAAGAGGAGGACATTCAAAAACAATTACATTCATGGGGAAAATTAGAAAGTGACTATTCATATCCAAGGAAATACTCAGAAAAGACACGAGAAGACCTAAATTTACACTTCAAGCAGATCCTCAGCAAAGACAACCTACAACAATATAAAAGGGGGGAAAAAAGCGCAAATCTTATGGAAGGGGGACAATGTGATTTCCAGAGTTACCACATAATTAGACTCAATGTTCAATGTTCAACAAAAAAGCTCAAGGCACACAAACGGTAAATTCATTTTCCTACTGTAAGAAAAAAGAAAATCAATAGAAACTGTCCCTAAAAAAGGCATAGCAGATCTATTTGACAAAGGCTTTAAAAAAAACCCACAAAACTGTTTCAAGGAAAAAGTCAAGAAAATGACCTACAAACAAAATGAAAGTATTAATAAAGAGAAAATCTAAAAAGAAATGAAGAAATTCTGGAGCTGTAAAGTACAATAAGTAAAACAAAAAATTCACTACAGAGATTCAAAAGCAGATTTGAACAGGCAGAAAAAGATCTATGAACTCAAAAATAGACAATTATTGAGTCTGAAGAATAGAAAGAAAAAAGATTAAAAGCAAACAGCTTAAGGGACCTGTGGGACAGGAGCAAGAGGACTAACATAGGGGTGCCTGGGTATTTTAGTTGGTTGTTGGTTAAGCGTTGGAGCCTTGATTTTGGCTCTATGATCTTAGGGTCATGAGCTTGAGCCCTGTGTAGGGCTCTGCTCTCAGCATGAAGTCTGCTTAGGATTCTCTCTCCTTCCGCCTTTACCCTCCACATTGTTCCACCCCCCACCTCACTCTCAAAATAAATAAATAAATCTTTAAAAGAAAAGAAAAAAAAAAGAACCAACATACATTGTGGGAGCTGCAGAAAGAGAAAAGGAAAAGGGGCTAAAAGAATATGTGAAGGAACAATAATTTAAAACTTCATAAATTTGATGAAAGACATCAATATAAACATCAAAGAAGCTCAACGAACTCCAAATAAGAGGAATTCAAAAGACAGCCACACATCAGACACAGAGAGAATCTTGAAAGCAGCAAGATACATGTGAACCACCACATTCAAGGGATCCTAAAAAAGAGTATTAGCAGATTTGTCTTTAGAAACTTTGGGGGCCAGAAAACAAGTGGGCAGATATATTCAAAGTACTAAAAGGAAAAAAAAAAGTTAATCCTTTATTCTGGGCAAAACTGTCCTTCGAAAGTAGGATAGAAACTAAGACATTCTCAGATAAACAAAAGCTGAGAGAATGTTCCCACTAGATCTATCCTGCAAAAAAAGCTCAAGAAAATCCTACAAAGTGAAATGAAATAATACTAGACAGTAACTTGAAGCTGTATGGAGAAATAAAGATCTCAATAAAGGTAAGTGCATGAGATTTTAAGAAGCAGTAAAATTTCAACACCGTTTTGTAAGTGACACATAGTAAACCTTCAATAAATAGTAGTAGTAATGGTGATATTGGTCATGATGTGACAGCACTAATCCATA
Organism: Taxidea taxus jeffersonii; assembly: GCA_003697995.1. Taxonomy (NCBI): domain Eukaryota; kingdom Metazoa; phylum Chordata; class Mammalia; order Carnivora; family Mustelidae; genus Taxidea; species Taxidea taxus. The sequence continues at coordinate 17,138 of ML093486.1, read as the reverse complement.
ATACAATAACTGCTATGAAAAACTAGATCAGTATTTATGAGAAGACTTTTTTTAATAAAGGAGGAGGAGAAATTTGAATGATAAATAAAAAGCACTCAGGAGCTCAGAGAGCTTGTGGATAGATTCTGAGAAGCTAAAGTTAACAGATTCTAAAGGCAGTGAAAAATTTCAATCTCCAATGTTTTTCCTTCTTCTGAAAGAAATTTTAGGGTATTTTATAAAAGGGGGAAAAGGAAAATGCCACAGTCACTAAATAACTAAAACTTCTGAAGATATATTACAAGTTATTTTGGGAAATATAGAGCAAAACTCCCATCATAAAATTACTGGACTGTTTGCCAGAAGTACTTAAAATAGACCAAGTCAAAAATGGGTACAAGTGCATTTCTGTTTTCATTAATAACAACTAACAATTTGGGAGAGCAGAGTAAAATTAAATATGTACTTTCAAACTACTATGTACTTTATTATAGCTGCTACCTTACAAAGAGCTAATTATAGGTTTACAAATTGTATTATCTAAGAAGTAGTATAGTTGGCAACCAGGCTTAAGTTTTTTCACCAGTAACGTTATAAAGTATCTTTGACTCTGAGGAAAAATTATTTCATTTTTGAAATAAAAATGCCAAATTCAAATTAGATTACTTCTAACCAAAATCAATAACTGTTATCTCAAATAGTTGCTTCATATCTAGTTTTCTGGAGGATATAAAATCCTTTATAAAGACACCAAGAAATATCAAACTGTATTATTATCAAATACATAATTTTACTAATTATCTATTAATAAAAATTTGTCTTTAATGGTATGTTCTAAGCTGAGCTGGATTTTAGACATCTTTAAAAAGGAACAGAAGCGGGGCGCCTGGGTGGCTCAGTGGGTTAATATGTCTGCCTTCGGCTCAGGTCATGATCCCAGGGTACTGGGATCAAGCCCTCCGTTGGGCTCTCTGCTCGGCAGGGAGCCTGCTTCCCTTCCTCTCTCTCTGCTTGCCTCTCTGCCTACTTGTGATCTCTGTCTGTCAAATAAATAAATAAAATCTTTAAAAAAAAGAAAAAGGAACAGAAGGAACGATGGCAGTGTTTCTCATATAACAGCAGTTCAACTACAACAGAAGGGAGGGATTCAGTATTCTTTAAATATATGTATGTCATAAAGAAAAGACTGAGGATCTGCTCTAGATTAAAGGAGAATAAAGTCATGTGACATCTAAGTACTATGTGATCTCATACTGAAGGAACAAAAATGTTCTAAGAGCATTTTTAGGACAGTTTACAAAACTGGAAAATGGATGGTAGATTCAAGTTTATGTTTATGTTAAACTTCCTAAATAGGATAATTAAACTATGACTAAGAAAATATCCTTGTTCTCAGGAAAAATACACTGAGGTACTAAGAGGTAAAGGGCAGAATATATTCAACTTACTTCAAATAGTTCAGAAACAAGTAAGAGAGTGTGTGTGTGTGTGTGTGTGTGTGTGTGTGTGTGTGTGTCCTGGGGGAGGGGGAGAGAGTAATAAAACCAACAGGCCAAAATGTTAAAGAACTGGTATATGGGGGGGGGGGTGGATTTCATGAATTTGGGTAAAAGATGTATAGGAGATTTATCCTATTCTTGCTAAAAGTTGACTCTACAAAGAAATGAAATGGACAAACTAAAAAAAGCATAAAAGCACAAATAAATGGGGGCGCTAGAGTAGCACAGTCAGTTAAGTGGTAGACTCTTGGTTTTGGCTCAGGTCATGATGTCAGGGTGGTGAGATTGAGCCCCACCTTAGGCCCCCCACTCAGTGTGGAGTCTGCTTAAGATTCTCTCTCCCCTCCCTCTGTCTCGCCCTCCCCTCTCCCCTACACACTCTCTTTAAAATAAATAAAATCTTTTTTTTAAAGTATAAATAAACAGAATTAGGAATGAAAGTGGAACAAAACTGAAACCACAGCAAAACTTTAGAAAGTAATAAAGAATACAGTGTAAGGTTTTATAACCCCAAATTTAAAAAAGTGAAATAGCCAATTTCCTAGAAAACCTATAACTTAATCAAAACTGACTGAAAACAGAAAACCACCAGAAACCTGCAACCATCAGAGAAACTGAATCAGTAGGAAGAGTAAAAGGGGATGAGGAAATGGAAAATGAGATACATTGTCATTCCTTCAGCACCTGAGAGATATAAAGACCACCAACAAGAAAATTATCCCCTGTAGAGAATTTAGAAGAGATTGTTACCAGCAGAAATTGGAGAAAATTGGTCACTGACTTCTAATTAAGACACTGTTCTAACTCCTGATGGCCGCACAAACAACCACCTAAAATTCCTGGGCATAGGCAATAACCCCTACTTCTTTACTTGACTCTTTCCCAAGCTCCCATAGGCTGTTAGATCTCCAAAATGCCAAACTAAAACAAAACAACCTTAAACAATTCTCTTCTCCCTCTACTAGATCTGCAAAACTTGGAGAGGGTACCTCATACAACTCTGAAGGAGTCAATCTCAGCGATCTGAGGATTTAATAGCCATGAATCTTTATTAATCAATTTATACAGCAATATCTATATAACTCAAAAACCATTTAGAAACACAAGAATATTCAAAAACATAATGATAGTTGGAGAACTTCAGCCTTTGAGCTGAAGTAGACCCCCACCCTAGGGGGAAAAAAAAAGAGGAAGAGAAAGGATAAATAAGATTTTAATAACTTAATAAACAATGTTAAACTCTATAAATCCAAACCTTCCTATTACAGTGAATTGAAGTCTTTCAAAAGTCTATGGACACTGAAATGAGGAAAGGTCTCAAATCAGTAACAGAAGTTCCTCACAAGAAACTAAAAGAAAAACAGAGCAAAAGGAACAAAATAAACAGAAACCAATCAATTGAAGTAAAAATTAATCAATGAAAATAGAAAATCAATGAACAAAATGCTGTTTCAAGAAACATTAAAATTGATAAATCTCTAGTAAAACTCACAAATTAAAAATGGAACACACGGGCGCCTGGGTGGCTCAGTGGGTTAAGCCTCTGCCTTCAGCTCGGGTCATGATCCCAGGGTCCTGGGATCGAGCCCCACATCGGGCTCTCTGCTCAGTGGGGAGCCTGCTTCCTCCTCTCTCTCTGCCTGCCTCTCTGCCTACTTGTGATCCCTTTCTCTCTGTCAAATAAATAAATAAAATATTTTTTAAAAAATGGAACACACAAATCACCAATTTCAGGAATAAAACATGGGACAGCACTAAGGATCTTGCAGCCTTTCAAGGTATAATTGAGGGGCACTTGGGTGGCTCAGTGGGTTAAGCCTCTGCCTTCTGTTCAGGTCATGATCTCAGGGTCCTAAGATGGAGCCCTGCATTGGGCTCTCTGCTCAGCAGGGAGCCTGCTTCCCACCCCCCTGCCTGCCTCTCTGCCTACCTGTCATTTGTCTCTCTCCCTCTGTCAAATAAATAAATAAAATATTTTAAAAAATAAAGGTATAATTGATATATTAAGAACTTTTCAATCATAAATCAGACAACTAAGAATGAACCAATTCTTCGAAAATCATATATTATCAAAACTCAATCAAGATAAAAGATAACCTAAATAGTCCTATAACCTTTAAAGAAATTTAATTTGTAATTAAAAGCTTTTAAAGAAATCTCTCTATACTGAAATAATTTAACTGGAGAATTCTACCAAATATTTAAAGAATACCAATTTTACACACTCTCTCCCAGAAAACAGAAAAAGAAGAAATACTTCCCAATTCATTTTATGAGGCCAGTGTTACCTTGATACTAACACTAGACAAAGACTAATACCAAAAAAGAAAACTACAGACCAATACCTCTCATAACTTAAACACAAAATTCTTAACAAAACAGGAGCAAATCAGGGCACCTGGCTGGCCCATTAGGAAGAGAATGCAACTCCTGATCTCAGGGTCACAAATTCAAGCCCCACACTGGGTACAGAGATTACTAAAAAAAGTAAATAAACTTTAAAAAAAAAATAGTAGCAAATCAAACCCCATAATATATCAAAAAGATTATATACCATGACCACGTAGGATTTATTCTAGGCCACAAGGCTCGGTTAACACTCAAAACTCAATCAACGTAATCTATCATATCAACAAGCTAAAGATATGACCATTATCAATTGCCTGCAAAAAAGCATTTGACAAATTTGAACACCCATTATGATAAAATATATCCGCAAGTCAGGAATAGAGAATTATCTCAATTCACTAAGGAGCACTACAAAAAACCCTGCAGCTAACATCTTACTCAAGGGTAAAAGACAATGTGTTTCCACTAAGATGTACATTAATCCCATTCTTCTTGAACAAACCAATGGAAGTTCTTATCACTGCAATAATGAAAGAAAAAGAAATAAAAGAGCTACAGACTGAAAAGGAAGGAATACAACTGTTTGATCTTGTATATGACATGATTGTCTACATTAAAAAAATTCCAGGGAGGGGCACCTGGGTGGCTCAGTGGTTTAAAGCCTCTGCCTTCGGCTCAGGTCATGATACCAGGGTCCTGGGATCGAGCCACACACTGGGCTCTCTGCTCAGTAGGGAGCCTGCTTCCCTCTATCTGTCTGCCTCTCTGCCTACTTATGATCTGTCAAATAAGTAAATAAAATCTTTAAAAAAAAAATCTCAGAGGGACTGGGTGGCTCAGTTGGTTAAGCGGCTGCCTTCAGCTCAGGTCATGATCCCAGTGTCCTGGGATCAAGTCCCACATCGGGCTCCTTGCTCAGCAGGGAGCCTGCTTCTCCCTCTGCCTCTGCCTGCCACTCTGTCTGCCTGTGCTTGCTCCTTCTCTCTCTCTCTCTGACAAATAAATAAATAAAATCTTAAAAAAAAAAAATCCCAGGGAATCCAAAAATCTCATAGTTCAGCAGGGTAACAGGATACAAAAATTAATCACAACTCTATACAATGAGCATGTACTAATCAAAACTATAAACAAAATACTGTTTATAACTGCTCCCCAAAAAAATGATACACTTAAAAAAGCAAATATAGGATTTACATGCCGAAAATCACAAAACGCTAATGGAAGAATCCAAAGACCTTACTAGAGACAAACCAAATTCATGAATTAGAATATTCAACATAGTGAAGACATCAGTTCTCCCCCAAATTGACCGATAGGTTTAATACAATTCCTATCAAAATCCAAGTAAGTTGGTGGCATCACAATTCCAGACTTCAAGCTCTATTACAAAGCTGTCATCATCAAGACAGTATGGTACTGGCACAAAAACGGACACACAGATCAATGCAACAGAATAGAGAGCCCAGAAATAGACCCTCAACTCTATGGTCAACTAATCTTCGACAAAGCAGGAAAGAACATCCAATGGAAAAAAGACAGCCTCTTCAACAAATGGTGTTGGGAAAATTGGACAGCCACATGCAGAAAAATGAA
>ML093486.1:0-11318 GCA_003697995.1 Taxidea taxus jeffersonii | reverse complement strand
GGAGAAAGGGGAACCCTCCTACACTATTGGTGGGAATGCAAGCTGGTGCAACCACTCTGGAAAACAGCATGGAGGTTCCTCAAAAAATTGAAAATAGAGCTACCTTATGACCCAGCAATTGCACTACTGGGTATTTACCCTAAAGATACAAACGTAGTGATCCAAAGGGGCACGTGTACCCGAATGTTTATAGCAGCAATGTCCACAATAGCCAAGTTATGGAAAGAACCTAGATGTCCATCAACAGATGAATGGATAAAGAAGAGGTGGCATATATACACAATGGAATACTATGCAGCCATCAAAAGAAATGAAATCTTACCATTTGCGACGACATGGATGGAACTAGAGCGTATTATGCTTAGCGAAATAAGTCAACTGGAGAAAGACAACTATCATATGATCTCCCTGATATGAGGAAGTGGAGATGCAACGGGGGTGGGGGTTAAGGTGGTAGGAAAAGAAAAAATGAAACAAGATGGGATCAGGAGGGAGACAAACCAAAAGAGACTCTTAATGTCATAAAACAAACTGAGGGGGGTGGGAGGGAGAGGGGTTGGGAGAGGGTGGTGGGGTTACATTATATGTTTAAATAAAAAAAGCTTAAAAAAAAAATCCAAGTAAGGACTTTTGTAGACATAGGTTAAGATTATTCTAAAATTTATATGGAAAGATGCAGACCTAAGAATAGTGAAAATAATCTTAAGAAAGAAGAACAGAATGGGAGAAATCACTACCCTATAACCAGAGAAGGGGAGGGCTTCCAACATAGCTATAGTAATACAATGTGTGACACTTGAGGAGGGATAGACAAATGGAGCAAATGGTGTGGGAAAAACTGGACATTCAAGGCAAAAAAACCAAACCAAAACAAAACAAAACAAACATATAAACAAAAAAACCCACCTTGACCTCAGTATTATAATTATATAAAAATTCACTCAAGTTCGGGGCACCTGGGTGGCTCAGTGGGTTAAAGCCTCTGCTTTCGGCTCAGGTCATGATCCCAGAGTCCTGGGATCGAGCCCCACATCAGGCTCTCTGCTCAGCAGGGAGCCTGCTTCCTCTTCTCTCTCTGCCTGCCTCTCTGCCTATTTGTGATCTCTCCGCCAAATAAATAAATAAAATCTTTAAAAAAAAATTCCCTCAAGTTTGACCGAAGACTTAAATATAAAATGAAAAACTATAAAGCTTAAAAAAAATGAGATAAATCTTTGAGACTTAGGACAAGAAGACTTCTTGGACTCGACACACCAAAATCATGATCCATGAAAGGAAAAAACTGATAAACTGAACATCATAAAAATTTAAAACTTTGGCTCTGCAAAAGACCCCATCAAGAAGATAAAAAGAGGGGCACCTGGGTGGCTCAGTGGGTTAAGCCTCTGCCTTTGGCTAAGGTCATGATCTCAGGGTCCTGGGATGCAGTCTCGCATCGGGCTCTCTGCTCAGCAGGGAGCCTGCTTCCTCCTCTCTCTGCCTGCCTCTCTGCCTACTTGTGATCTCTGTCTGTCAAATAAATAGAATCTTAAAAAAAAAAAAATCAAGCTAAGATAATTCTGATGAGCCTGACAGACCAAATCAGCCAGTATAAATCAATCATTAAACAATTAAATATTACTTTAAAATTAATAATTAAATATTAAAGAGGAAGTATAGTGTAATAAAGAGAGTGCTGAAGCAAGTGTTATGCTGAAGTTTTTTTTTTTTTTTAAAGATTTTATTTATTTATTTGTCAGAGAGAGTGAGCACAGGCAGAGTGGCAGGCAGAGGCAGAGAGAGAAGCAGGCTCCCCGCCAAGCAAGGAGCCTGATGCAGGACTCGATCCCAGGACACTGGGATCATGACCTGCGCCGAAGGCAGCCGCTTAACCAACTGAGCCACCCACGCGTCCCGTATGCTGAGGTTTTCTAAAAAGACAAAATAAAAGCAACCAGAAAGGTAACGTGGGACATATTCCAGATATTAATTTTCAAGAAAAAGCTATTGCATGGCTCTAGAAGAAAGAGCATAGAAATGATAACAGGCAGGGTTTTTTTTCCCTCTTTAAGGAATACAGGGACTATTAAAGAATTAACTGGTGTAAAACAACTGCTGGGAGAAAAGTCATAAAATTCACAGCTATGCAGAAAGCCATTCATAGTACAATTTATTATAGTCCCTAAAGATAATAACAAATTGGTAATTTTGGACTAGATGAATGTTATTAATCAGTATTTCTTCCACTCTAGGAATAATGGTTTGCCCAAGGTGCCTTCTCTAACTCAGTTTTCCTATTTTTCCATCTGTGACTTACCAGTGACAATAAAAAGGCAACTGTTCCTTCTATTCTCACTTCCTCCTGAGTAGCAAGCTGCCTGCCTACATTCTCTATTCCACACAAACTTTTAACATGCAATCTTTACAGTTATTTAGTTAATGTAAAAGAGAGGAAGGCATTTCCGTAAGTTCAACACATGCTTTTGGTGAATCATGAATGAGTAATTCACTAAGGCAACATCATGGAAAGCACTGCTTTGGTAAACAGGCAGATACATTCAAGACAAATAAAAAGAGCAGTGACCAGACTCTAAGTTTTTTGTGTTGAGATAAGAAAACAGCTTTGTCTCAAGGAAATTTCTGGAAACTACTAAAGAAATATTAGACCCAGGTTTTAGAAAGTTCAGTATGATAAGCAATATAGAAGCCAGAGAAAGTTATGTAAAACTGGGCCATGAAAAATATTAGGAGACTTATCTGCAGTAATACAGGCAAGGAAGGAGAGATGTACAGAAGAAAGGAATGAAACAGAATAAAAAACAAAGGGCACTTGTTTGAAGAAATGGAAGAATCACTAATTCCTAGGTCTACAACTATTATCACTGCACTATTTGAATCCATTCACCATGTCCACAAAAAGTTCAAGATCTTACAAAGTGTAGCATAAAATCTTAGCCAAAATTACAGATTAAAAAAAAAAAAATTACAGATTAATTCTACTTTAAGGATGCTCAAGATTTAAAAGTCCAAACATATAAACTAAAATATAAGGCCTTATCCAAATAGAAATCTTTACTCAAATGTTACCTACTTCTCCACAGTAAAACTAAAACCTTCCTTGGCTATCCAATCTAAAGTTTTAACAAACCTCCCTACAAAAAACTCCCTATCTCTTTTTCCCTGACTTGTTTTTTCCCCTTAGCACTTAGACCTGTCTAGCAGGGATGCCTGGGTGGCTCAGTTGGTTAAGCGGCTGCCTTCGGCTCAGATCATGATCCCAGTATCCTGGGATCGAGTCCCAAATCAGGCTCCTTGCTCAGTGGGGAACCTGCTTTTCCCTCTGCCTCTGCCTGCCACTCTGCCTGTGCTCGCTCCTGCTGTCTGACATAAATAAATAAAATCTTAAAAAAAAAAAAAAAAGAACAGTGCAGCGCATTTTATTGCGTTTATCGTAATATTTCTTCATCCCTCACCAGAATGTTGCCTTAAAAACTGGGACATATTGGGACGCCTGGGTGGCTCAGTTGGTTAAGCGGCTGCCTTCAGCTCAGGTCATGATCCCAGCGTCCTGGGATTGAGTCCCACATTGGGCTCCTTGCTCGGCAGGGAGCCTGCTTCTCCCTCTGCCTCTGCCTGCCTCTCTGTCTGCCTGTGCTCGCTCTCTCTCTAACAAATAAATAAACAAAATCTTAAAAAAAAAAACAAAAACTGGGACATATTTATTTACATATCCCCAGTGTGTAGAACAATGTCTAGCACACAGTACCTACTCAATAAATACTTGTGACATGAAAGACCTTTAAAAAGGGAGTATTCCCTTTTGATAATGTGGGATTCAATGAATTTCCTTTAGTGCAAGGTAAGCCAAAAACTCTTCACTACTGGCAACTGAAATATGAATGAGAGTGATATGAATGACTGACAAGAAAAATTCAGATTGTATTAAAAAAGAAAACAGTAGGAAAGATACTGAAGCCTGAAGGAGTCTAGTGAAATTGGGAGAAAACCGGGGGTACAAAGTGATAGATTAAGCACAACACTCTAAGAGCAAGAAAAGGGGAATAAAATAGAAATGACAGGAAATTGTAAAATTCCTCAAACAGAACACTTTTGAGTAACAACCAGGTCCAAGAAAGTAGGTTGCTGAAATGAAGACCAGAAGGTCAAGACTATGCAAAGAAAAGCAGCCAAAAATGATGATGAGGCTCAGATGTGGAAAAGTTGGCTACAGGAAGGAACTGCTACGGTCAACAGATGAAAATGAAAGCTAGAGGATGGTGATCTAAATGGTACAGTGTCAACAGAGGGATGTATATACATGGGTGATAGAGGAATATTCCATAAGAGGAGTAAGGACCAAGAAAAATCCTGAACTATTTCTACTCCCACTGCCACTTTTCCCCCTACTCTGTGGGATTATGGTGATAGAACCAGTATCTTTCAAGAGACAGAGCTGTTGAATCCTAAACAGAAAGCTAGTTAATGCAATTGGTTTTCAGTGGAGAAAGAGTTCTGTAGAAGGACTGAAGTTTCACAATGGAATAATTCACCGAAGTACAGTGGGAAAGGCTAAGCAGAAAACTGTTGTTCTGTACTTTTATAAAGTTCAATCCAAGACAGAAAGATGATCCCTGATCTTCTAAGGTTTCCAATGGTGGAAAGTGGATAAGTTTCATTTTTTTAAAAGCCACTGCTATTTTTTAACTATTTTATTTTGTTCCTAGAAATAAACACTCTAATTTTGTTTTAGGTTCTGGTAACTTAACTGGAAAGAAACCCCATTTTAAAAATGTGTCCTTTTAAACAATAGAACTATTATCTTACAGGCATTTTAACTTTTATAACCATTTTTATCCACAACCCAATTACTTATTAATCCAAAAAGCAATTTCTTTAATCTCAGGCAAATTCTTAAAACTTAAAATGCTTATTTTTCCTTTCTTCATTTTAATATTACTTTATCACTTAAGCTTTTAATTATATCTATAACTTTGCTTTGACATAGCAGTGTCTTTTTCTTGATTCCACAAAATGTTTTTAAATGATCTAGATGTTGTAAGAATCTTATGTTATCTTTCTATATAGCCTACCCCATTTCTTGTTATCTTGTTATAAGCTTTTAACAGCGTAATACATTTAAATTTGTAGTATTTTTATTGTCTACTACATAAAATATTCTAAATAGTTATTTTAGAATCCATAATTTAAAACTGTGTTGAGTAATATTTGAGCAAAATTTTAAATATTACTGATAGTTTGTTCAAGTACTCATAAAGACTAAAGGTATATATAATTTAGTGTTCAAATTTATATATTACATGCAACTTAACTAAAATAGTCAAATAATACAATCTATACATATGGTAAATACTTTGATAAAATGTTTGTCTATAAAATAGGACTGTCATATTAACAGAGAAGTGTCACTATATCCAGTGAAAATTGAATGCAAAAGAGAAAGTTTCTATCACGGAAACTCGACAGTGAGGTTAACCCAAATTAACAGTTAAATTTTAGTTAGCATTTTTTAAAATGTGATCCAAGATAACACTAACTTTTACTGAAGAAACCAAAGCTATAAAGATTTAGAAGGAAATGGAGGCTACAATTCATATAAATTTAAAAAATAATAAAAGCAGTTCTGAGAATCCACCCTTGTCAAAAACTATTCCACCCATCCCCAGGTGTCATTATTACCTAATTAGAGGTAGTATTTCATTATCTTAGGCTATAACACCAAAGCCTGGTGTTTCTTTTGAGTTCCTTCTCAATCATCAACAAAGTATGAAAGTCAGTGTAGAGCAGAACTTTCCAACTTTTTCCTTGGGCACACTTAGAAAAAGAACATTTGTACAGCAACGAGGAAAGAGAAGGAACTGCTAGTGGTGAAGAGGCAAGCAGTCTGGGAGCTCCAGCTCCACTTTTACCTATTCATGAGCTCTAATTTACAGTATGAAAGGGTAGGCTGAGAAATAAATCCCACCTTTGTAAGCATCATAAAAACAGGCAAGTTATAGATAAGCATCATAGGAAATAACTTCTGATCTCTCTGAATGAATGAATGAATGAATGAGTACTGACCTAATTATACAAAAGGCCATCTTCCTGAAAAAAATCCCAGTCAGCCTGCTCTTTATCTGAGCTCCCTTTCTTGTAAAACAAGAAGCAGCAGAAGCAGAAGAAGATAGTAGCAGCAGCAGTAGTAGTGTACATTTCCCTCTGGGAAATGCAGTAGTACATTTCCTTTTGGGAAATGTAACAAGACATTTTTAGTACAGTAACTTTAAATCAAAGACTGGAAAAAGTCTTCTACCTAAGTGCCTATATCTTACCTTTGAGAAAAGCCATCTTTCTTCTTCACTATTGTTAACCAGTATTCTGACTAATACATACTCTTTAAAGTATTATCTAGTATTTCTTTATTAGCTACACAAATGTTCAGATTACTAATTATCGATCATTTCTTAAGAGGGCACAAGTTTTCTCGTAGATATGAAAGGCAGGTATCTCACTTCATTTCTAGAATTTACCTAAGGCAGAAGATTCTAAGATGTGACTCACATTAAAAAAAAAAATGGTTAAAAAAAAAAATGGGTACAGAACAGTTTTTACAAATATCTTTTACATGAATTGCATGAAGGTAAGTTAGTTGCAGTTTACTCACCAAGGATTTTAAAGAAAACCATCATTAACTTAGGAAGACCTTTGTAAACTTACAAACAGTCATAAGGTACTTCTTTTTTAGATAAATCATAAAACTCAAATCCAGAAAAATGGATTAAAATAAAACCAATCAATAAAAACATCTACAGATAAGGACATTAATGATCTCAAAATGCAGTGATAATGAAAAACGTATATACTTCAATTCTGTTACTGCTTCAGAATTATCTTGGTCAGATGTGTAATACCCAAAAAAGGGGACGAAATAATGTGCTTTATTTCAATGTTCCTGTCCCATTTATCTTGAGATTCCACAAGACTGCTATTTTCAATTTATCTCCATACATTACTGCCATTGCCTTTGATCACACAAGTCCCCATCACCTAAAACTCTTTACTATTGCTAATCCCTACAAGAAAAATGGCAACCCTCCAATTGAAAGTAATTTTCCTTTTATCATCCTTGTTCACAAATAGGTTTCCCTTAGGCAAAATGGTCAGGTGAAACAACAGATGTTCTGATTCCTAGGTCAGTGCTTCTATCAGAAAAACCTATTTTCTTGTTAATCTATTATGATTCTGTACCCTAGGATGAGGTTATGGGCTCAAATTAAGTCCTGACAAGGAAATAAGTTTTTGTGCGCTCTTTCTGAATCCCAGTTTTATTCTCACTAGCTTTATGTCAAAGCCACACTATAAGCAACCACCTAATCCATCAATCTGAGCTTTCTCTGACCAGCTTCACTTGTAGTTAATGCAGATTTGGTATGGTACTTAATTATCCTAAAGTACACTGTCCACCATCATTAATATAACTAATATTCTGTTTCACTCTGATATTCCTTTTCTCTACTTCACATCTAGGTCATCCTTTCCTTGTTTTTATGCTTTTTCTAGCAACTGTTTTCTCCAACCCTTTTTCCACCTTTGACTTACCTTCTTTTTTCCTATTTTTACAAAATTAAAACATGCCTTAAATCCTATTTCATTCAGTTCCTAAAATCTACAACCTCTCCTCCAACATTTCCATTTTTATTTGCTCAGATAGAAACATAAATTCCAGGACAGGTCAGTATAGGCGCTTTCTTAAAAGTTTACAAGGTTTAGTTAAATAAGCATTAGTATGCCATCCACCATCTTATGCAAACTCAAAACCACCGTTAAATATTTAAACTTTTAGAGATGGTATGTTAAATTTATTATATACACTTATGACTTCAACTGGGGTTTCCTACAATCCTAAAACCACATTCTGGTTAACTGAGATACCTTGTCAGGAATGAATCATAAACTCAAAAAACAGAGTTGGAAAGCTTTCAAGAAGATTTAGGGTAACTCCATTTAACTGAGGCAAAAACTGGGGCGCAGACAATTTGGGCAACTTTCTAAAATTACTAAAAATAATTCAGTAATAAAAAGTTCCCAGAAGCCAAACCAGAATTAAAAGTAGATTTAATCAAGGGGCGCCTGGATGGCTCAGTGAGTTAAAGCCTCTGCCTGGGATCAAGCCCCGCATCCAGCTCTCTGCTCAGGGAGCCTACTTCCTCCTCTCTCTGTCTGCCTCTCTGCCTGCTTGTGATCTCTGTCTGTCAAATAAATAAATTAAAAAAAAAAAAAGGTAGATTTAATCAAAATGTTTGTGTATTGAAAGAATTATTTGGAACTTAAAACACATTTTTAATAGAAATAACATTACTGATGCTAAGTAAACAGGCTTACAAACTAGTCCACAATTACATATTTTATTTATTTATTTTTTAAAGACTTTATTTATTTATTTGTTAGAGAGAGCGAGCACAGGCAGACAGAGAGGCAGGCAGAGGCAGAGGGAGAAGCAGGCTCCCTGCCGAGCAAGGAGCCCGATGCGGGACTCGATCCCAGGATGCTGGGATCATGACCTGAGCCGAAGGCAGCCGCTTAACCACCTGAGCCACCCAGGCGTCCCCACAATTACATATTTAAAGGGAATTCTAGTTATTTTCAAGAGCCTTGGAAATTTCTGGCATTTTATTCTCCTTTTTCTTCTAAGTCTGTGCTTTCCTTTTGCTTGATGCAGAAATGATTATTAACAACACTCAGCTTCTCAGGTATGACTGCAGTTGTTTTTTGGCTCACAAATGAAATAAAAGAGAGCTTTCCACACCAATTAAAAGAGAGTAAATATCTAACATTATCAAAGTTTAGTTTCAAATTTTAAAACGCATAGGTGGAAGGAAACTCATCTGGGTAGAAAATAGTAGTGTTAAAAACTAGTCTGGCAAACAGGCAGACTTATGAGCCTAACTAGTTATAGAGCCTAACTAGCCTAACTAATGAGAATAACTAGATTCACAGAGAATGAAGAGAAAGAACCTGAGAAAAGAAACTGCAGAGTAGGAGCCAGTAAAATTTTCTGTAAGGTTCCACATACTTATGGTCTCTACAGCAACTACTCAACTCTGTCACTGTAGTATGAAAGGGGCCATAGAAAAAATTAAATGAGCAAGCTAGGCTATATTTCAAGAAAACTTGTTTATGGACACTGAAATTTGAATTTTATGTAATTTTCATGTGTCACAAAATGATTATTCTTCTTTAGCTTTTTTTCAATCATTAAATAATGTAAAAACCATTCCTCTTTTTTTAAACTTGAAGTTGTTGTTTTGGTGTTTGTTTGTTTTTTTTTTAAGTTTATTTGTCAGAGAGAGAGAGAGAGAGCACAAGAGCGAGCACAAACAGGGGGAGTGGCAGGCAGAGGGAAAAGCAGGCTCTCTGTGGAACTTCATCCCAGGACTCTGGGATCATGACCCCAAGGCAGGTAGGTGCTTAACAGACTGAGCCATGCAGTGTCCCTGTAAAAATCATTCTTAACTCATGGGTCTTACAAAAACACCTGGTAGGCCCGGGTATTCCCTGTGGATTATAGTTTATCACTAGTCTAGGAGAGAGTGAGAAAGAAGGCAGGCAGATTGTACTTGGTTTAATAACTAGGAGGACTATTCACAATTAAACCTAATAAAAAATGCAGCTCCTGGGGCGCCTGGATGGCTCAGTGGGTTAAAGCCTCTGCCTTCAGCTCAGGACATGATCTCAGGGTCCTGGGATCGAGCAAGCCCCACATCAGGCTCTCTGCCTGGCAGGGAGCCTGCTTCCTCCTCTCTCTGCTTGCCTCTTTGCATACTTGTGATCTCTCTCTGTCAAATAAATAATAAAATCTTTTTAAAAAAAAAAATGCAGCTTTCTAACACAATACATTAATGAGTCCCAGCTGCAAAGAAACAGGTATATTTCACTGTCCTTAACATTAAAAGAGCTTAGAAATATAATCACTTAAAATTATAGCAGTAGATACATTATTCATTACCATTTTGTCCCTGAGTCGCTCTCCACGGATAAAAAAGTCAGCACAGCCATTCTCTTCCTGGTGGGGGACTTTGAAGACAGTGACGCAGCTCAGTCCACTCCCTCCAAGTGGTAGCCATCCACCACTTGAGTCATCCCGGGTCATCACCACAGCTCGTACTCGTGCATAACTATTACTAAAACAGATGCAAAGATTAGAAATTAGGTCTTCCATAAACAAGAAACAGCCAAGCTGTCAGTCTTATTTGAGAAATCAAAAACCACATTGTGTGGTAACTAAAATGTTTCCTACTTTCATGACAGTCCACAAAGCAACCTACTTGAAGAGAGGTAAAAATCCACAAACTAACTTAAAAGATCAACCTTTATCTTGAAGACTAACCTTACAATAAAAGACTGCAAATACTGTATTTCAATTCATCATTTGAGTAGTTCAATCACATCTGATTGCCGTGGAACAAGTTATAAAGGACCCCAGAGACACATATTGTCAATCTACACAGACCACCATCAAACTTGTCTATTTATGTCTACCTGTTGCAATATAACCAGGACAAATTAATGCTATATTTTAGCACATTTCATTGTGATATCTCTAAGTTTCTAACATTTCTAGATTATTTTAAAAAGTGCTGAAACACAGTACAGATACATTTTTTATTTCTTCTATAAATCACACAGATCATATAAAGACAAATGTTCTGTTTCAAGAACTTATCAAGCAAACTCATCTATAGAAACTTTTCATGCTCACTTTTTAGGAGTCTCTAAAGAGACCACATTCTAGTTCTAGCCAGAATCATTTCCCAATATTAACCACAACTGTTCTTTACATAAAATCTAAGAAATATGTCGCATAAACGAATATTCTAGGTTACTGATATCTAAGCATTTTAGTTCCAAACTTTTTTTTTTTTTTAAAGATTTTATTTATTTGTCAGAGAGAGTGAGCACAGGCAGACAGAGTGGCAGGCAGAGGCAGAGGGAGAAGCAGGCTCCCTGCTGAGCAAGGAGCCCGATGTGGGACTCGATCCCAGGATGCTGGGATCATGACCTGAGCCGAAGGCAGCTGCTTAACCAACTGAGCCACCCAGGCGTCCCAGTTCCAAACTTTTAACATAATAATAACTCCTTTCTAAAAGGAGCACACCTTAACCTCTTAAAAATTTTATTAAATAAAACAAACTTGTCTTGGTTACTATGACTATCAATTGAGGTTCTATGTAACAGTTCTGTTCTACTTAGTGTCTTTACATGTTCCAAGTGTTAGGCTGCCAGTTGTCATTTCCATTGTCCTAGTGCTTGTCTGAAATACCCCCGGTTGGGTTTTTTTT
>ML093485.1:31650-131792 GCA_003697995.1 Taxidea taxus jeffersonii | reverse complement strand
AAAAAATTTATTTGACAGAGAGAGATCAGAAGTAGGCAGAGAGAGGAGGAAGCAGGCTCCCCACTGAGCAGAGAGGGCACCCAAGCGCCCCACACTGGCATTTTAAAAGATGCCTAGTTGACTCGAAATACAAACATGGGTCATTAAACACTAGGTATTGGGCGCCTGGGTGGCTCAGTGGATTAAAGCCTCTGCCTTCGGCTCAGGTCATGATCTCAGGGTCCTGGGATCGAGCTCCGCATCAGGTTCTCCACTCAGCAGGGAGCCTGCTTCCCCCACTCTCTCTGCCTGCCTCTCTGCCTACTTGTGATCTCTGCCTGTCAAATAAATAAATAAAATCTTAAAAAAAAAAAAAAACTTAAAAAACCCACTAGGTATCTAATTTTAGATGTCTCAAGTTTGAAAGTGGATTTTTTAAAGCTAAAATGGTCTTTTTTTTAAATGAAGAAAGTAAAAGGTGCAGCTATATAGTGCAGGCAGTATTTCAAGTAAATATTTTAGTTACATTAGTTCCTCTGCATTACTACATTGAAAATCAGAAAATGTAGTCTCTCTGGCAGGATCTATCTGTGTCACATATCTGTCCTAAGACAACTTTTATTCTAGAATGTTAAACCAGGAATCATAAAATGAAGGACCTGAGACCATGTTCTAATTACTGTTGTGTTTTTAAGTTACTTGACCTAGGTTTTGATTCTTTTTTCTGAAAATGGCATTAGCTGACACTGACTCACCTAACTACTTGTGAAAATAACTATAAATTGCAAATATCATAACCATAAGGTAGCATTAGAACTACTTTTCTAGGGGCACCTGGGTGGCTCAGTCATCAAGTGTTTGCCTTCAGCTCAGGTCATGATCCTAGGGTCCTGGGATGGAACCCTGCTTTTGGCTCCCTGCTCAGCAGGGAGCCTGCTTCTCCTGTCTCCACCCTCCTCCCTGCTTGTACTCTCTTTCTCCCTCTCTCTCTCTCAAATAAATAAATAAAATAATTGAAAAAATATAAAATACATTGTTCTAGAAATATTGATTCTTCTCTAACTGGCAGACTTAAAAAGGGTGTATTTTAATCATGGCACTTTCGCTTTAGTTATGTCATGTTTTAGGGTAAGGGTCAGGCAGACAAGTATTTTTTTTGGTTTATAGAGACAAATACAAGTTCACTCTCTAATTCTAAACAACCAAATCAAAACAAGTTTGTTTCGTTTCTTATATTCCACTTAGGAGTGAGATCATATGGTATTTGTCTTTCTCTGACTCACTTCACTTAGCATTATACCCTCTAGATCCATCCCTGTCCTTGCAATTGGTAAGGCTGCATTCTCTTTATGGCTGAATTAATATTCTGTTGTATGTATACACCACATTTTCTTTATCCATGCATCTGTCAGACATTTGGGTTGTCCCATAATTTGGCTGTTGTAAATAATGCTACAGTAAACATACGGCTGCTCATATCGTTTCAAATTAGTGTTTTCATATTCTTTGGGTAAACACCCAGTAGTGGAATTACTGAGCCATATAGTAATTCTGTTTCTAATTTGAGGAACCTCCATACTGTCTTCCAGAGCAGCCGCACCGTTGGCATTCCCACCGACAGTGCGCGAGGGCTCCTTTTTCTCCGCATCCTCGCCAACACTTGTTGTTCCTTATGTTGTTGGTTTCAGCCGTTCTGACCGGTGGGAGGCGATATCATATTGTGGTTTTGCTTTGCATTTCCCTGGTGATTAGGACTAGACAACTCTTGTTGTTTACAGGGACAAATACAAGTTCAATATCTAATTCTAAGTAACCAAATCAATTGGGAAAGGCTAAACTGTTAAGTCAGGTACAACTTCACCGAATATTAGATACATCAGACACTGTTAGCGTGACAAGTGACACGAAAAGTCTTACGTTCAGATGCTGTTAGTTGCCGCCGAACTGCTTCCCCTACCAATTCCTTAAGTTTCTTCTTAAGATCTCTGCTGGTTTTCTTGTAGAAATAAAGATCTTTTTCCAGCTGCTGGATTTTATCTTCATATGTTTTTAACATTTCCATAAGGCCTTCACCATCTTGCTCTATGAAACAGAGATTTGTATTTAAAATCAGTTTCAACTAAATGACTAAAAATTATGTTCTAACACAGTCTCCAGACTGTATTTAAAGGGTCAGAAGTATGTTACATGTATCTGTTGATGGATTTGCTTTCAGCCACAGTTTGGATTCTTCTGCCCTTAGTCACCGTCTCCATCCAACCCCCTACCAACTACCGCATCTTCATGATTCATAAGCACTTTTTCAGTAACATTAATTAGATTTATCCTTAAAACAGCAGAAATATTAAAAAAATATATATTAAAAAAAACAGCAGAAATAAGGTATTCCCTATAAAAAATTCATATTTGGAACCCTCTCAGTTGCATCAATATCTTATTTAAAGTTCATATCAGGGGGCGCCTGGGTGGCTCAGTTGATTACGCATCTGCCTTCAGCTCAGGTCATGATCCCAGGGTGCTGGAATCAAGTCCTGCATCAGGGTTCCTGCTCAGGAGGAGCCTGCTTCTCCCTCTCCCTCTGTAGTTCCCCCTCTTTGTGCCCATGCGCTCTTTCTCTATCAAATAAATAAATAAAATCTTAAAAGTAAAAAAAAAATAAAGTTCATATCAGAAACTGTGGATATATGGAGAGTCACAGGCCCAGGTTTATAAGCCCAAGAAATCTATTGCCAAAACCCCCCAAAAGCTAAAAACCTGCCAAAAGAGGCTAGAGAGATTAAATTACAAAAGAAAACATCCATACAAAAAAAGATGGGAAACAGCAATAAGTTGTAGCTTATGCTACAATATAACTTAAAGCTTCTAGTTAATATTTATGAATGTATAAAACTGTCCCTATTGGGTATGTTTTAGAACCAGTAAAACCTAGTTTATTGACCTGAAAATACATACTCTCAGACCTATTCTTTCCTATTGGTAAATTTATAAGATGATCCTACTTTTAAAAAATTTTTTTATTTATTTAAATTCAATTAGCCAACCTATAGTACATTAGTTTTTGATGTAGCTTAATGATTCATTAATTGTATATAACATGATCCTACTGGTATTAATGTTGTTTTGTTTTAACTGGCTGTTTTGAAAAATTTGATCTAAGTATATTGGATATTCTAAACTAACCCATTATCTGTTTTTTTGTGGTTTTTTTTGATTTTTGTTTTTTTTTTTAAAGCTTTTATTTATTTATTTGACAGAGAGAGAGAGATCACAAGCAGCAAAGAGGCAGGCAGAGAGAGAGGAGGAAGCAGGCCCCCCGCCAAGCAGAAAGCCCGATGTGGGGCTCAATCCCAGGACCCTGAGACCATGATCTGAGCCGAAGGCAGAGGCTTTAACCCACTGAGCCACCCAGGCACCCCTGGTTTTTTTTTTTTTTTTTAAGATTTTATTTATTTATTTGACAGACAGAGATCACAAGTAGGTAGAGAGGCAGGCAGAGAGAGAGAGGAAGCAGGCTCCCTGCTGAGCAGAGAGCCCAATGCGGGGCTTGATCCCAGGACCCTGAGATCATGACTTGAGCCAAAGGCAGAGGCTTAACCCACTGAGCCACCTAGGTGCCCCCACATTATCTTGTATTTAAAAATAAAACTTTAAGAGGTGCATGAGTGGCTCAGTCAGTTAAGCATCAGGCTCTTGATTTTAGCTAGGTCATGATCTCAGGGTTGTGGGATTAAGCCCTGTGTTGGGCTCTGTACTCAGTAGGGGGTCTTCTTGAGATTCTTTCTCTTTCCCTCTTCTTCTGCCCCTCCCCATCACTCTGTCTCTTCTCTCTAAAATAAATAAATCTTAAAAAAAAATAAATACTTTAATAACACCATAAATCAAAATCCCCATAAAGAATATCATCTATGTCAGGGTGCCTGGGTTGCTCAGTGGTTAAGCCTCTGCCTTCGGCTCAGGTCATGATCTCAGAGTTCTGGGACTGAGCCCCGCTTTGGGCTCTCTGGTCAGTGGGGAGCCTGCTCCCCCCGCCATCTCTGCCTACTTGTGATCGCTCTCTCTGTCAAATAAATAAATAAAATCTTAAAAAAAAGAATATCATCTATGTCAACTGAATTTTATACAACATAGTCAGTTGAAATTAGAAAGTTCATAAATTATCATTTTTAGCTACAACCTTGTTAGAAAAACTTATCCCAGGTATAGAAATGAATGATTTTTAAAATGTCTTCATTTGGCTATAGCATGAGGTTTTTTTTTTTTTTTTAAAGAGTTTATCTATTTATTTGTTAGAGAGAGAGAGAGAGAGAGAGCGAGCACAGGCAGACAGAGAGGCAGGCAGAGGCAGAGGCAGAAGCAGGCTCCCCGCCGAGCAAGGAGCCCGATGTGGGACTCGATCCCAGGACACTGGGATCATGACCTGAGCCGAAGGCAGCCGCTTAACCAACTGAGCCACCCACGCATCCCTATAGCATGAGCTTTTATGGTGCAATGCCAATCACTTGAAAAATACATTAAAAAGTCTATGAAAATATCACTTTATAGAGACATTAAGATAGAACTAAGAATAAGGAAAGGAGAGCATGTTTGAATGAACTGACATGTAGGATCCTGTCATCAGGCAACTGGTTGTTAATCGACTGGTTATTGAATTAACTTAGGGACAAATTGCCTCAACACTCAAATTTATATATTTTCCAATTTTCTGCTTACTCAGAGTGTTTCTCCAGATCCTTTCTAACCCACTTCCAGCTATAGATTCACAAGAATCAAGACTAAGCAGCTAAGCAGCCTGGACTGAAGCATTACCAGTGCTGCCAGGCAGTGATTTTGTTGCCATAGCAACTCTTTGTGTACTGGCCAAATGCCCAGGTAACATGAGGACCAACTGCTGTGACAGCTCTTTCCACACCAGAGTTGACGGCTGAACTACTGTGCACTGGTAACAGTACGTGTCCATTGGTGGTAGGCTAATTTTGACCTAAGATATAACCTTTATGCATAAAATTTACAATCAACTGAAAGTTATAACAAGAAATATAACTAGAAATCTGATGGGGGTGCCTATCATGTTAATTATGCAAAGGGAAAGTAATTTAAATATCAAAGTACTCCCTCCTTGAGAGAGAGACACTTTTCAACTGTACACCGGAAGCCAGAAATGCCGCATTTGTACATAAAAAAGAGACCAAGAACAGATGGGTGGGAGTTCTTATGTGTGGCCCTGGGGACAGGCAGAGGGAGGGCATTTCAAGCACCAAGAGCCCTACATCCCAGTCCCCTCTCCCCATGTGCAGGAACCCAGACACATGAAGCTCAAAACCAAATATAAGTAGGAACTATTTATTAGGTGATGAGCTTCTTTCCTGGCTTCCCCCTCCCAGCCCCTCCAACACATCGCCTTTCTGACGCGGACCAGAAGGGGCGGTACCTTGGAAATGCTGTAACAGCAGCTGCATCTTTTGCTCATGCTCCTTCTGCTGAAGGGTCAGTCTCCGGTCACACTGTAGTTTCAGATGCTCAAGGGCAGACTCCAGTTCACGAACCGTATTATCCCGTTCCAGAACCTTCATTTTCATTTCTTCATTCTGTAACTGGAGCTTCCGTTCGGTTTCTCGCAAATGGACCACCTAGCAAAGACATTTTTTGACCTTCTAAGTGTGTCTTCAATAGCCTCGTGTAATAGCCTACTTCTCTTAGGCTACATGAACAACTTCCTTAGCCACCGTGGTGTAACTTAGCAAATGCTCAACAAAATAACCTAAAAGCCTATTGAGTTTGCTGGGATTCTGAACAACTTCACTTTCAATATCATGCGGTTCTATCACCCCTCCATCATCTCTCAGTCAAGGTCACTGTAATTTACATTGGCAATCCTCTAACTCCATTTCTCTGGTCTTAAGAAGAGAATGGGAACTTAGAGACTCTTGTAATGTCTAGATACCTCCCAGTGTTAACTCCAAAATGCATGTTATAAATAAGTAACATACTTTTTAAAACTATACGGAGTTCAGTCTCAGATTGTGTATTTTAGTGCAATGGGTTCTTCTCTGCACAGCTACGAAGTGAATATACTTCGATGTATGTGTCACAGAACTCGCTAATGTAATGACTTTCTCTCTAGAAAAATACTCATTTCTACAAAGGGTACCGGGGTCAAAAAATCCACTGACCTTGGTCTGTGTGGTTTGAGTTAAGAACCTTTCCTCTAAGAACACCAGAAAAGAATTCTATCAAAGCTTCCAACAGCACTGCACCATTTTTTCTGCCCTCCACACATGCTATGATGGGATGCGCTCTTATCAATAATTGTAGCTCACTACCCTCAGTCATTACCCAAGAGGAGGGCTGTGCCTAACATTTCCATTCATTTTTTTCATCTTTATTTCACTTGTCTAACAGAACTGGAACTTTTTTTTTTAATCTTTTTTTTTTTTTAAGATTTTATTTATTCCCTTAACAGATAGAAATCACAAGTAGGCAGAGAGAGAGAGAGCGAAGGAAGCAGGCTCCCTGGCTGAGCAGAGCCGGATGTGGGGCTCGATCCCAGGACTCTGAGATCATGACCTGAGCTGAAAGCAGAGGCTTTAACACACTGAGCCACCCAGGCGCCCCAGAACCAGAACTTTATTTTTCAAACTCTAGCATTTTATTTTTCATTGATGGCCTGATACTCCCTTAAATGGAAGATACCTTTCAGAGAGAAGAGCTATTACTTGCTTAAGCCTTCATAATATATGCCTTAAGAGAAGACATTATCCAGGTTAATGTGAAAATCTATTATTATCTTTGCCATTGATGCACCACTTCATTTTCATTTCAATTCATAGGTATGATGATAAAGCACACGTAACCCGACCCTATAGCAATGAGGGAAAGGAAGCCCGAGTTTGGAGGGCTCTTGATATTTCATGAATGCTAAGTAACAACAACTAAATCTTGAAAATATCCAAGAAATAGTGATTGGGGAATACAACTTGAATTCTTGGGTTTTTAAACCTATCTGAAAAAGCTCTTCTTTCAAAAGGCTCTTCCAACATTAAGAACCTCCCAAACTGAGGCATGCATACTTGGATAAGCACACAGCTTTCAGACGACCACATTAAGTCGTGTGAGGAAAAATCACGCTTAAATCTGTAGTTATACCATCAAAACTTTAGGCCTTTCAATTTCTGAAACCTGACATGTGCAACCATCCATCTTGGCCGCCCCGTACAAGAAAATCCTCTGTCCTTCCGAAACAAACCTTATTGAAATATCTGAAAAGAATAGCTCTCATCTCTACAGGACTCAGGCAAATGAGTTTTTCCAAGACATTTGCTTCACTACGAGAGAGGTTTTGGAGTGAGGCTCTGAGCGAGTTCTGGCGACTCTGGATACTTTCATTCTTGTATTCAATTGCAGCTTCCAAAGCTTCAATCCCTTCTTCAAGTTGGAAAAGAACATGTTCTTCCTAGATAAAACAGAAATCACTCATTGTAAAGGAGATAATATAACTTGGACTTTGTCATACACTAAGATCTCACTCTGCTATCTGAGTCTAATGGACTTACCATTTGTCTACTAAATCTGAAGAAAATGTTCACTGAGTGTGTACACACACATATATAAAACATATAGTTACTGAATCCTCGCACTAAACCTCATGTATGAAAGATCCCAAGGTCACACAGCAAACGCTGATAACCAAGGAACACACTTGGTTGGCCCCCAGGACCAGGACTAGAGCCATGTATCTCCCCTCCACAGCTCCTCAAGTGCACAGTATGTGTTAGATCTGGAGACTCCTAGTGTCCCCAGGGATCTATCAAAACAATGCACTGCCTGGAGGGAAAGAAGAAAGAGATTTAGAATAAATTATTAAGAGCGAGTCATCAAAAGAGGGTCTCTAGGGAAAAAAGAGTATGGCATTTAAAAAAAGGGGAGGATTTAAAGACATGAAACATTTCATAAAATTCCTATGAGATGCAAACAAAAGCATTAAAAATGTGGATGATGGAACACTTTTTTCATAAGCTAGAGAAGATTTCCTTTGTAGGGGATCGGAAAACAAACAAATAAAAAACCTGATGAATCCCTGTCAGAAAACCTAGCAGTTCTTTGAACTATCTGAACATCTTATTTGAGGGTGTTCAAATTTCTAGTAAGACATTACTTCAGACCTGGTGAGACTTGGGTAGATATTTCTGTATTACCTATATATGTGGTGGAGGTTACCACAACTTTAGGTTCCTTGATGGCAGACCATCTTGTCCATACTCATGTCCTTACTGCCCAGTACAGTATATATCACATAGTTTAAACTCAGTATCTGCTGAATGAGTTAATGAGGGAAAAGGAGAAAAAAATATTTTCATATGTCTGATTAGATGACCCAAATATTTCTCTCCACTCTTTCCTCCAACATTTCAAAGGAAAAGGAGGTTAATATTTCTGATCTACCTAAAGAATAGTTAAAGTGACTTCCAGAACTCTTATTTTGGAATTCAGGGAAAAGGTATGTAATAAACCTATTCCAGTGGGAGGTTGAATAATACTTATTTTTAAAAGCCACTTTATGGGGCGCCTGGGTGGCTCAGTGGGTTAAGACTCTGCCTTCAGCTCGGGTTGTGATCCTTGGAGTCCTGGGATCAAGCCCTGCATTGGACTCTTTGCTTGGCGGGGAGTCTGCTCCCCCTCTTTCTGCCTGCCTCTGCCTACTTGTGATTTCTCTCTCTGTCAGATAAAGAAGTAAAATCCTTAAAAAATAATAAAAAATAAAAGCCACTTTATAAAAATCTTCTGAAAGAGCCATTTTGAAAAAAATATATTTAATGGCCATTTTGTTTCTCTGTGCAATCACTACCATCAAGAATTTGATGATTTGATCATCATTCCATCTGGAAGGAAATAGTATTCACTTTTTAAAGAAAAACAAACTTAAGCCCCGAGAGGTACATTGGTGAATGGATAAGAGGAACCAGAAAATAAAAGTAGATTATCCAAAGAACGTATTTGACTTCTGAATAATGCAGACTATGGTATTTTACCAAAAACAAATATGGAAAGAGATTGCCTTTATATATGTCTTAGAACAAATTAGCAGAAATTTAGTTCCTATAGCTTTGGACCTAAGTTAGGGAAGTACTGTGAATGGCAATGAGAAACTGGCCCAGGATGAAAAATTTGCCCCATGACAAACAACAGATTATGGGGTTGAATATGCTTTATGAAAGAGCACTGCTTCTCACACATGCACCAGGGACCTTTTAAAATGCAGATTTCTCATTCAGCAGGTCTCCCCTTGCCCACCCTCCGGCCCTGCCTTGAGGCTTCTGCTGTTGATAGAGACCTCACACTGTGAGCAACAAGGACCTAACTCAGGTCTCCCAACAGTGTAGGTCACACATCCCTATCAGTAAAACAAACAAGCAAACAAAGCGAAAACTTTTAAGAAAGCCCTGCATATATGTATATTTCTCCATAAATTATATGTATGTTCTAATGCTAAAACATGAAATCGAAAGTGTATTAGATGAAATAAACATAGATATAATAGTTCTTATGTTTTCTTCCTATATCCCACTTCTTATATCCCACTTACTATATACCACTTACTCTACATTAGAAAAATGGAGCCAGAAGTTGTTGTTGTTTTTTTTTTGTTTATGGAGTTTTCCCAAAAAAGTAAGTATTTGTCTGTATTAAATTGTTGGGTAATCCTGTACTAGTATAGTGATCTAAAATCAGTCCCTTCTCATTAAGTAGTACGATTATGAAAATGATTTAATCTATTGTGGAAAGAGAAAATAATCCTAAACTAGTTAAAAGAGACAGAAGCAGCAGACTGTTCCGCCCAGATGTTACTGATGTCTTGTGTCACATCAGAATCTCATGTGGCCGATCATCTGTCACGGGCAGATCTATCCGGTAAGAGTAATCTTGGCTTTAAGGAAACAGTGGTGAGAGCAGAGCCCACCCCAGAGTGGTGCTAAGAAGAACCAACCCTATGGAAGAAGGCTGCGCAGAAGCTCATGTGGCTACTGGAACCCCACCGGTGGCAGGGGACGCACCATTCCCTCAAGCCAATCCCAGATGGGCTGCTAAACAGGTATCACACATGGTTTTCACCACAAACCTTACATCTTGATTTGTAGTCACGGAATTCCACGTGAAACAGAAAAGTCAATGTTTCTTGAAGACAACGGGCCCTCTACCCTTCTGCACACATCATTTGCTCATTGCCTTCTCCATGCCTTATTTAATGATGTTCTAGCTACAAAGGCCTTCTTTCTTATATCTGCCAGTATCATGGTTTTCATAATACAGCTCCAGATTCCAGTCCACCAAAGCTGCCTCAATGAATCTTCCCCCGCAAATGACCACTGCATCATTTTGTATAAATAATGTAACAAGTATAGTTTTAGTATATTATTATCACTTGCTTTTATAAATGTTCTTCAGGGTATAGCGTTTTCTTGTATCTGTCACTTTTCCCCAGATACAGTATGAATTTCTCAAAGGAGGCATAATGCTTTTATAGTTTTTTTGGTTTCTTCCATAGGGCCCAGTAACAGTCCTGGGCAGGCAAGAATTCCTCAAATAGTCCTACTTTGCGCTATTTAAGGATCTTACAACCCTCAAATCTACAAGGCCAGGCTCTAATTTAACACCCTCGGGAGGACAGTCTGATTCTGCGACCCTATGCACAAACTCAGACTATAAATCAGGGCAATGAGGCTTACGATGCCACCTCACCCCCAATCCAGTCTTCAATTCCTTTCATCCATGCAGTGAACAACAATCTTTTTATGAAACCCTTGCTCCTGTTCCTTCTTTTTTTTTTTTTAAAGATTTCATTTATTTATTTGACAGACAAATCATAAGTAGGCAGAGAGAGGGGGGGGGAAGCAGGCTCCCTGCTGAGCAGAGAGCTGGATGTGGGGCTGGATCCCAGGACCCTGAGATAATGACTCAAGCCTAACCCACTGAGCCACCCAGGTCCCCCACTCCTGTTCCTTCTTAACCAGCCCCCTTAACAGTCTCTTCCGCTTGCTCCATTCTAACACTATACAAGATTCAGCAAGGTACGGGATTCCCAACCACTCACTTTCTCTTAGCAATTTTTTCTTGCTTTGATCATGACAGGACATCAACAATAAACATTTGCAGAGAAAATTCAGGTTCAAAAATTCATACTTGTCTGATAAAGTAAGGGACAGGACTGCCAACTGATGTAAAATTTTGAAAAAAGGCAGTATGGGGGAATTCCACAACCATAAATATACTTCTATATAGTTAAAAAAAAGAAAGGTGAGAGGAGCCATATGCTCCTCATAAATGAGTATTTTTTTTTTTTAGATTTTCATGCTGTTTTTATATTTTTTCTTTTTTTATCTGAATTCAATTAGCCAACTTATAGTACATCATTTGTTTCAGATGTAGTGTTCAATAATTTATCTGTAACTGATAAATTATCAAAGGTATTTTTATTGGGATTTGAATTCCATGCATCTACTTGGCTGGAACATGCTCTCAAAGTTTGGGACTTTCTGGAAGAATTAACCGTCAGTGCTCTAGCCATCCATAGTAAGAGATAAGTTACTGAGGATTGTTCAAGAAAGAAGCAGAGAGAGAAGATAGGTGCTCTCTTTGAAAGAACTGAGGAAAAGATTCCCTTTGAATCATCTTCTATATTCTGTGATGTCAGGTGACAAAGCCCAGCTGAGAAAGGCCCTACTCGAGGGGAAGCATTAGTGTCCCAGACCCTGGCAATGCCGAAACGGGCCACGTCATGGACCTGTTTGTGAGGGTATCACAGTCTCTAGTCAAGCGTGGCTTATGGCACTGAATAGAGGCCCCGTAAACTCATTACATCTGACAAAGTCTCAAGGAAACAAAGTTTATCAGATTTCTCATTTTTATGTTTAAGTTAACAGAGACAGAGGAAATCATTCGAGTGACCCATCATAGAGCACTTCCAGTTCTAAAGAATACTGACTTACTTCAGGTGATAACACACTACCATTTTTAAGTTTCTCATCCACACTGTTCCTTCGTCTCTGTAGCTGATCCTTTTCTTTCTGGAGGGCTTGAACTCGTTCCGAAATCTTTATTTTCTCCTCAGCTGTGCTGCCTTGAAGCTCTACATTCTTTTCAGACAACTCTTGGTCCAACAAGTTCAGGCGAGTTGATATTTTCAAACTATCTGTGCTTAAGACCTAAAAGACACAATCAACCAACCACCCCAAAAACAGTTACTTGAAATCCAGGCGGCATACAAACTAGAAAAAGAGCGAAAATTATTAACTGAATATATTTTGAGCTCCCACAGTGTTGTTTTCTCGTGGGGTTTTGTTGGGGGGGCAGGGTTCATTTTCTAAAATCTTAAGTTGAATGCCTTTTTAAAAAATGGAGATTCGGAACGCCTGGGTGGCACAGTCAGTTCAGCATCTGCCTTCAGTTCTGGTTATGATCCCAGGGTCCTGGTATCAAGACCGACATCAGGCTCTCTGGTCAGAGGGGAGCCTGCTTCTCCCTCTGCCTGCAGCTCCCACTGCTTGTGCAAGCTCTCTCTCTGACCAAAACCAAAACCAAAACACCTTTAAAAGAAATGGAGATTCAAGGGGTGCCTGGGTGGTATAGTCAGTTAAGTGTGTGACTCTTTTGATTTCAGCTCAGGTCATGATCTCAGGGTAGTAAGATCAAGTCCCACGTCAGTTTCTGCGCTGGGCGTGAAGCCTGCTTGAAATTCTCTCTCTCCCTCTCTCCTCCCTCCTGCACTCCATTCATATTCTCTTGTCAGGAAAAAAAAAAGGAGATTTAAATGTTGAATTTATTGCCAGGTATTGCTTGGCCGCACCAGACTACAGAATATTGGTTTTGAGAGGTATTATTTTTCTTTTTTATTATCTCCTAAATTAAACTTTCCCTTCTTTGGTCTGTTACATGGTTTTATGGCTTATAACTAACTATATTATAATTTCCCTAAAGGTTGAGATTTGGTTTGTTGCTGCTTAAATATGTAATTTGTTTCTATTCTTATTTCATTCTAGTCAGAAAATATGGCCAGTTACAGTAATAGAGATTCTCATTATGGTCTAACTAAGAGAATTTTAAAAATAGTTTTGCATGGGACGCCTGGGTGGCTCAGTTGGTTAAGCAGCTGCCTTCGGCTCAGGTCATGATCCCAGCGTCCTGGGATCGAGTTCTGCATCGGGCTCCTTGCTTGGCAGGGAGCCTGCTTCTCCCTCTGCCTCTGCCTGTCTCTCTGTCTGCCTGTGCTCGTTCGCGCTCTCTCTCTCTAACAAATAAATAAATAAAATCTTTAAAAAAAAAAAAGAATAAAAAAATAGTTTTGCATCTAAGTAATTATATGTATATATAATTAAAAATTCTTTAAATTTAAATTTTTTTAATTTAATTTTTTTTCAGTGTTCCAAAATTCATTGTCTATGCACTACACCCAGTGCTTCATGCAATATATGCCCTCCTTAATACCCACCGCCAGGCTCACCCAACCCCCCATCCCCTCCCCTCCAAAACCCTCAGTTTGTTTCTCAGAGTCCACAGTCTCTCATGGTTCGTCTCCCCCTCCGATACCACAGGTTTACTATTATTTTTTTTAAAGCAGCCCCTTACCTCACCCTTTTACCTGAGTCCCACTCCCCAGAAGCAATCATCTTCAACCTTCCTAGCCGTTTCTCCTGGTGTTAATGTCCATGTTCTTAAATAACATGACCCATTTCAGATATTGCCTATGGACTGACTATTATGGAAGACAAAGACTTGGCACCATTATGCCTCCTCTACTTCCCACTCCTCTAGTCTCCCCAAATAAGGCATATTGCAATTTTATGTTAAATCAATGCTCTGTTGGGACACCTGGGTGGTTCAATAGATTAAGCATCTGCCTTCGGCTTGGGTCATGATCCCAGGGTCCTGGGATGGAGCCCTGCATCGGGCTCTCTGCTCAGCAGGGAGCCTGTTTCTCTCCCTCCCTCTGCAACCCCCCTCCAAGCTTGTGCTCTATCTCGCTCACTGACTCTCTCAAATAAATGAGTAGAATCTTTAAAAATAAATAAATCAATACTCAGTTTGCATGGCTTTGTGAATATTACTCACAGCTGAACTATCTACTATAAAATGACCCTTTTCCATAGGATACAACTTTTGGTACCATTTACTGATTTCTTCCCCCAATAGAATATACATTTCCTCTCAGTACTGTTTTTTTCACTTGACCAAACTTAAATCAGGGAGTCTATTTGTTTCACACTTTTCTGGAAACATTTCGCCTGAAGTCTCTATCCTCTTGCTCCAAATTGTTGTTCCAGGACCTCCTTTCGGTGTTACCCTGGGAATTTCCACGCTGGATCACGCTTTCAGGACCCTGAGTCTTCTTTCTTCACATCTGGTGCCCTCATGTTTGTGGAGCACATCCTCAAGTAGTTTCCTGAGACAGACTAGGTCGGAAATCATTTTTTCACCTGAAAAATGCCCTTATTCTGCCTTCATATTTGATTCAGAATTAGGCTCAAGAGAGAAGCCTTGATTGGAAATCAGTTTCATTCTGCAGTTGGAAGATTGCTGCAAGTCTCTTAGTTTCTACTGAAGAAGGTAAAGAAATCCAGTGCCATTCTGATTGTTGAAATTTGCAAGTGACTCATCTCTTCCATTTGGTAGCTTTCAGGATCTTTTCTTTTCCTTAGTAATCTCAAAACTTCACAATGATAAACCTTTGGCACTCATTTTGCCAGGCCCTTGATGACCTATTTCAATCTAGAGTCTCATATCCTCAGAGTTGGGAAAATTCTTTATACTGTCTTTGATAATCCCCTCTCCCATTTCTCTGTTATATCTTTCTGAAATTCCAATTTCTTGGATGTTGGACTTTCCAGATTTATCTGCCAACTAAAGTTTTTTTTTTCCTATTTTCTCTTTATCCTTTGTATTTACTTTCTGGGATATTTCCCCAATGTTCTCCTCCAACTTTTAAAATTTCCAGCAGTTCCCATTTTATGGATAGAGCATCACCTTTCACCACCTTGATGAAATTAAGGATTTGCTGGAAGCTTTTTCAGCTCCTTCGCCTATCTCTAATGTCTCTGAGCTTCTTTTTTTCTCAGTCTCTGTCTTTCATGTTAGTAGTATTCCTGAAATGGCTGTCCCGTGTAAGAGTCAGGTATGAAGATGCTGATATCCTGTGTGGTGGGTATGCTTTGTCACCATCACGTATATCTGGGGTCTGGCCACTTAGTTGGGGGTGCCCTAGGGTGTTTGGTGTGTTTGTAGGCCTTTTTTTCAGGGACTGTTTCAGAAAATCCACCAATGTCCCTCTGGGAGGTATAAATCTAGGTGCTAGCATTCTGGGATCCAAGTAGGGTTAGGAAATGGCTGTCTCAGGATTTGTATGTAGACTGGACTCTTATTCATTCCCTGCTGAGTATTCTGACTTACCCAAACCTCTGTTGTACCTGGTTCAACATCAGAAGATAAACTGTCTAGTCTCAGAGTGGGAAAAGAATGGCTTCCTGATGATTCTCTGTTTTCATCCTTACCCTCACTCCTGCCTTCTGAAAATCTTGGTACCTTCATTCCTGAGTCTTTTTTTTTTTTTTTTAAGATTTTACTTATTTATTTACTTAGATGGAGAGAACATGTGCATGAGCGGAGGCGGCGGGCGGGGGGGGGGGCAGAGGGAGAGGGAGAGAGAATCCCAGGCAGACTTCATGCTGAGCATGGGGCCCCACATGGCGCTCAATTTCACAACTCTGAGATCATGACCTGAGCGGAAACCAAAGAGACGCTTAATGAACTGAGCCACCAGGTGCATCTCTGAGTCTTTTTAAATATTATCTATGTGAATTCTATCTTATAAAGGTGTTATTATCTTTAAAAAAAAAAAAAGGCTAATGCTTCAGCTATGGCTCTCACTGATGTCCCTCTCAAGGCGCTTGGATTGCAGCCTCTTTTGCTATGTCAGTAACTACTTATTTATTGCTTTCCATTTTATATTTTTTGGTAATCTTTTGTCTTGTGTTATCTTATCTTTTTTTCCCTTTACAGATATATAGTTTTTTGCGTAATAGCTTTATTGAGAGATAATTCACATATCATAGAGTTCAACTATTTATTTTATTGATCAAGATTTTCTTTTTATTTTTTAAGTAATCTCTATACCCAATGTGGGGCTCAAACTCACAACTCCAAGATCAAGAGTCATATATTCCACCAATGGAGCCAGCCAGGAGCCTCTAACTCACCTACATAAAGTGTATAATTCAATGGTTTTTAGTATACTCAGCGTGGCACAACCATCACCACAATCAATTTTAGAACGTTTTCATTGTCCCCAAAAATGAAATCCCATACCCATTCGCAGTCATTCCTTTCTTCCCAACCCCCAGCCCAGCCCTAAATAACCACTACTCTATTTTCTGTCTCTATGGAATTGCCTCATCTGCACATTGACATAAATGGAGTCATACAATCCGTGTTCTTTTCCACCTCTGTTTTCTTCTAAGAGTTTTATAGTTTTATTTTACATTTAGGTCTTTTACATGTGGTAGCATGGGTCAGAACTTCATTCCTTTCTCTTGCTGAGTAATATCCCATGGTACGGATATATCGCTTTCTGTTTATCCATTCGTCAGCTGATGGACATTTGAGTTTTTTTCATTTGGGATCTATTATGAGTAATGCTGTAATGCACAGTCATGCACAGGTTATTGTGTGGACATGTGTTTTCACTTCTCTTGGATGTATACTAGGAGTGGCACCGCTGGGTGGTGCAGTAACTCTATGTTTAACCTTTTGAGGAAGATGGTCATCCTAGGCAACTGCACCAATCCCACAGGCAGCATATGAAAAGTCCAATTCCTTCATATCGTCACCAACACTTCTCATCTAGTTTTCTGACCACAACCGTCCTATTAAGTGTAAAGTAGGAGCGCATCTATGTTTTGATTTGCATTTCCCTGATGGCTAGTGATTGAGCATCTTTTCATGTTTATCGGCCATTTGAATCTCTTTTTCCAGAAATGTCTATTAGATCCTTTGTCCATTTTTTAACTGAGTTGTCTTTTTATTATTAAGACTCCTTTATATATTCTAGATACAAGCCCTTTAGCAGGTACCTGATTTGCAAATATTTTCCCCCATTCTGTGGGTTGTCTTTTCAACACCCACTTTCTTGATGGTGGCCTTTGCATAACAAATGTTTTTAATTATGATCAAGATCAATTTATCTAGTATTTCTTTTATTGCTTGTGCTTCAGGTATAATATCAAAGAAACCATTGCTTAACCTAAGGTCACAAAGATTTACACCTCTGTTTTCTTCTAAGAGTTTTATAGTTTTATTTTACATTTAGGTCTTTGACTTATTTTGAGTTGAAATCGTGTATGTTATGAAAATATTTAATATCACATTCCTTGTCCAAAATGCATAGGATTGAATCTTGTATTTCTTAAACACTGAAAAAAAGATGTAATCTATTTATATTTTATTCAGAAAAGAACCCAGCAATGTAACAGTCTCCAGTTTTTCTTCTGTTTCATTAAAACAATCTTCAAAGAATCAATTTCGCTTTGCTCTGCTGGGGGTTTCATTTATTTGTACCTCTCTACCTATCTCAGTATGTTCTTGCTCCTAAATTTTACATTGTGTTGAAAGAGGAAAAATTCCCTTTTTTTTCCCTTGGATCATGAAGTAAACTTATTTCAGGAAAAAGATTTTCCTCCTTATTCCTTTTTATTTTTTCCTTTTTATTTCTTTTGTGATACAGAACATATAATAAAGGTCCCAGTTTATTTTCTTCTATTTACTCACGAGGATATTTTGATTTGCTTTTCTCTTTTGCTGTCGCTGACGTGTTTTGAGGGATAGCTCTTAAAACCTGACCCTGACAGCCAGCGTGAGCAAGCTACCTGGATACAGCACCAACAACTAAGCTGACTGGAGAGGCTGTCCCTACCCCTGTGTCCCACAGCCTGGTGCTAATAGCTATTGAACAGGACTGGGGAATGGAGGACAGGGAAGAGGTAAGTGCAGGTCTCCATGCTTGTCTACCTGCTATACTGAGGAGGGGAGGTTAAGAACATGCCACCACATCTCAGATCCTACTGGTCTAGACACTGGCTGAAAGGCAGATCTAATAAAGAGGGAGGTCACTGATTCTCTCTGTTCTATTACTCAGTGTTTCCTCGGCCTGCTGGGTAAAAAGTCCTTTTCAAGTCTGGGGCAAGACAGCTTCATTTTCAGAAGCCATTGGTGCTACTGTTGAAAATATCTATAGCTACATCCAAAAAAGCTATTGCCTGGTTCTTCTACTCCCACCACAACCATTCCTTTTGCAGAACTTGAAATTGAGACAAACTCCTTCATAAAAATCCCTTTTTTTGGCTCATAAAACCTGAGTTCTCCAGCAAAAGTTCTTGTAAAGGTCCCCACCTCATTATAATTTGAAAAATGAACAAATCTTCATTACATAAAGTCTTTCTTCTAAAGGAACCCTGCAAACCCCTAACTTTGGGTAGTTGTAGATCATTTTTAAGACTATTTTTCCAAATTACCAGTGTTCTCTATACAGCATCAAATGGTACAATTTATTTCTTAAATAGAGGTTGCCAGGGGAAATGAAGAGTTATGGCTTCATGGTTATAGACTTTCTATTTGGGGTAATAAAATGTTTTGGAAATAGGGTGATGGTTGATTGCCTTGTACATGTGATTAATGCCGCTGAATCATACACTTAAAAATGGTCAAAATGGCAAATTTTATGTTACGTATGTTTTGCCATAATTTTTTCAATGCCAAGAAAGTTAATACATCATACTTGGCAGAACACTGAACACTGGATGTTAAAATTGCGATAGATTTTAGTCATTAAATAAGCACTAACATGCAAAATACACTGAAAACCAGAACAGATTTTCTTGCAGTTTCGAATTTCACAGTGGTCTGCTTTACTTCTTAGGAAAAAAATCATCATTCATTGGCTTACAGCCACAGTCAAAGAGCATAACAGAGAGAATACCTGACTAGATCTCAACTTCTTATTTTCCAGGTGGCTCTTCTCCTGTAACAGGGCCTCCTTCTTACACACGATGGCCTCTCGCTTCTTTAAGTCTTCTTCCAGCTGCTCCAGTTCTTGGCGTTGGTTCAGGACTTTCTCTACCTCTTCATCTAACCATTTCCTTCGCTCATCCAGTTTCTATATTAAAATTCCAAAGAAATGTTACATCACTTGTTTTTCTTCTGCCAAAAGACGTATATGGTAATAACAGAACTTCTGATTGGCTAAAACACCCTAAATGAACATTTTTGAACTACCTGGAACACCTTAAGTGAACACTTAAAAACTCCCAGCGAGGATAATAAAACAGTGCTCCTGTCTAAACCCATCAAGAATGGCTCCAGGTAACATCTTGCTGTGTTTTATAAGGAATTAAGATGTCTTCCCCAAATATGTTCAAGTCTGGGATTGTCTAGGCCGACAGTTTTCCCCACAGATGGAAGGGTCAGTTGTGAGAACATGCTGGGATCTTTTCGGTCACAAAGGAGCGCACCTTCCTCACGGCACATAGGCTGCCAGCTGCTCTACAGTCTCTCTCCTCTTCCTGAGTTCCCTGATGGACTGCAGAGACTATCTTTTCTGTCTCTCTATCCCCCCTGGTATACTACCAGCCCATGGCTGGCTTCAGGAAAATATCAAATGACTGACTGAATGAATGCCTGACTCCATCAGTCAACGAAGTGAATAAATGAAGCCACCCCGTGGAAGACACCTATGGCAGAGCACAGGAATGCACTCTGCACCGTAGCCTGTTGACATCAAGTATTTATAAAATAAACAGAGCTGAAAAGATTCCTAAAACAAGCACCTTAGTATTCTCTTGACTTGAGGATACCCAGAAACAAAGAGAACAGAAATAGGAATGGAATATGCCTGTCCAAGATGAACTCTACCAAGTGCCCATCTGCACTGCAGACACAGGGACACCAAGCTAAACAACAAATAATAGGAAAACAAATCAATACAGTACTATTTTTCAGTTCTTCTCCAGCTTAAAAGTGGTGCCTAGAAATCTGTATTAAAACAATGAGATAGGGCCACCTGGGTGACTCAGTGGGTTAAAGCCTCTGCCTTCAGCTCAAGTCATGATCCCAGGGTCCTGGGATCAAGCCCCACATAGGGCTCTCTGCTCAGCAGGGGGCCTGCCTCCCCCTCACTCTCTCTGCCTGCCTCTCTGCCTACTTATGATCTCTGTCTGTCAAACAAATAAAATCTTTAAAAAAAAATACCAAAAAGGGGCGCCTGGGTGGCTCAGTGGGTTAAGCCTCTGCCTTTAGCTCAGGTCATGATCTCAGGGTCCTGGGATCGAGCCCCGCGTTGGGCTCTCTGCTCAGCGGGGAGCCTGCTCCCCCCTCTCTCTCTGCCTATTTGTGATCTCTCTCTCTGTCAAATAAATAAATAAAATATTAAAAGAAAATACCAAAAAAACAATGAGATAAAGTTGCTTGAGCGTCTGCCTTTGGCTTAGATCATGAGTCTGCTTCTCCCTCTGCTCCTCCCCTCACCTGCTCGCTCTTCCTCCCAAATAAATAAAATCTTAAGAAAAAAGATTAGATAGTGAATACACATAAGAAAAAGAGAGCAGGGCACCTGGGTGGCTCAGTTGGTTAAGTGACTGCCTTCAGCTCAGGTCATGATCCCAGAGTCCCGGGACTGAGTCCCACATCGGGCTCCCATCTCCATGGGCAGTCTGCTTCTCCCTCTGACCTTCTCCCCTCTCATGCTCTCTCTCTCTCAAATAAATAAATAAATACAATATTAAAAAAAGAAAAAAGAAAAAGAGAGCAAAATGGCCAAAGCAAAGAAGATCGAGAGCCATGTAGACCTCCATCCCGACCTACATAGCATGGTCCTATAAGCGCTATCACATCCAAATAATATTGAAGCCTAAAATAGTACCTATACAATCATAAGGAACAGGAAGGTTATCCCAGAGCAGCTACAGAAATACTTTAATTTTGTTATACCTGGTTCTACCTTAGAAACTCTGTATATGAGACCCTATGAAGTCTACCAATTAGCTAAAACGCTCTATAAATACTCCTTGACTATAAGTGGGTTTTGAAAGATGAATAACATATCTTTTGTAAGGTCCATTCCAACAGGAGGGAAATCTGAAAAACTCTGATTGTTGATAATAAATTCTATAGACACCTAACTCCTAGGTACCATGTCAGCAAAAATGGAGGGAGAGATTGGCTCTGCCTGGGAAATGGAAGAAATTTCAGTGCTGGCCTCACAGAGTAAGTAATATTTTAATAGTGCTTTGAAAAATGGGTAGGAGTCCACGTAATACAAAATTTTTAGGGAAACAATGATAAATGAATAGATTTTCCTGCATTTGAATAATAAAGGTTATGATTTGTATAATTCACTGTATCTTAGTAAGTTTTCTGAAAATTTCCTGATTTGTTTTTCTCTCTTTATGGCCAAGGTTCCTATCGCACAGTCCCAAATTTAAATGCTTTCTTATAAAGGAGCTTCATTACAAACCAATGTCCTTCTCTAAGCTCTTTGGATACTGGTATGGATTACCTCATAATCTTGTTCTTGCTTAGAGTCAAATCCTAGAAAGTAGGTTTTTGTTTTGCAGTATTAAAAAAACATGAAGTTTTGTTTTTGTTTTATTAATATGTTTAATCCACAGAGTGCAAGCTGTGGGAATCTTCTGGTTATCATATTCATTTAAAGTTTAGATCCTTAACATTTTGAAAAACAGGTCTCACTATTCTTTGCATTCCTCTCTCTCTTACTCCCCAGCATACCCTGTCTGCCCAGACATTTTATCACCAAGCAGGATGGAATGTCAGGGTAATAGCACTTTAACCAGTGTCTAAAACACACTAGTAAAATAAATAACTGGAGTGGCGCCTGGGTGGCTCAGTCGGTTAAGTGTCTCATCTGCCTTTGGCTCGGGTCATGATCCAGGGGTCCTGGGATCAAGTCCCACATCGGGCTCTCTGATCAGTGGGAAGCCTGCTTTTCCCTCTCCCTCTGCTCTCCCTCCTCTGCTGCTCACTCTCTCTCTCTCTCTCTCTCATAAATACATAAAATCTTTAAAAAATAAACAAATAAATTGGAAATACATTCAGGTACTAAATTTTACTATTAAGATACATAAAATTTAAGAAAACAAATTTTTCAGCATTAAGGTGACATATTAGCATTTGAGTGTAATTACAGTTTTCAGTGCATTATTTTTCTTTCAGTAACATTTTTAGAATTGCTATTTTGAGTTTACATAAAACGAAGATATTGTTTCTTTGAACTGTGAGATTAGTTTGTGGTTTTCTTTCTTTTCTTTTTTTTTTTAAGAGAAAGAGAGAGAGAGCTCAGGAGAGGTAGAGGGGGAGGGAGAGAGAACAAATCCCAGGCAGGCTCCCATACTCAGCACAGAGCCCAACATGGGGCTCAATCTCATGACCCTGAGATCATGACCTGAGCAGAAATGAAGAGTCAATGTTTGTTTTCTGTTTTTTTTTTTTTAAGATTTTATTTATTTATTTGATAGACAGAGATCACAAGTAGGCAGAGGGAGAGGAGGAAGCAGGTGCCCTGCTGAGCAGAGAGCCTGATGCGGGACTCGATCCCAGGAACCTGGGATCATGACCTGAGCAGAAGGCAGAGGCTTTAACCCACTGAGCCACCCAGGTGCCCCTGAAGAGTCAGATGTTTAACTGACTGAGCCATCAAGTGCCCCTGGATTTCATTTTTTTTTAAAGATTTTATTTATTTATTTGATAGACAGAGATCACAAGCAGGCAGAGAGGCAGAGAGAGAGAGGAGGAAGCAGGCTGTCCACGGAGTAGAGAGCCCGATGTGGGGCTCGATCCCACGACCCCGAGATCATGACCCGAGCCGAAGGCAGCGGCCTTAACCCACTGAGCCACTCAGGTGCCCCTGGATTTCATTTTTTAAATATGGCACTAAAACAAAAACTTTTTAATTCATGGTACATATGCAATTTGGTTATATAGGAATGGGGGGAGGGCTCTGATTCTTAGACATATATTGTTTCCATGAGAATAAGCCAGCCTTTACTTGAATATCAAGACTGGTTTAGTCCCTTAGAAACAATCTAGTGAACATGGATTTCATGTTTACATTCTACAACATTCAAATCCATTTCTACTGAAATAAGAACACAGCACATTTCTGGATGAGAGAGTAATTTTTTAATGAGAGACACATTTCAGAAAAATACTAGAAGATTTGTATTCAAGTGGCAAGGTCTAGTGTTTGCAGATTTTCTTCGGAGTCTACCATTTTCTACCTCTATTTAGACTATCACCAGAGCAAACAGAAAGCAGGAAACACTGAGTAGAACAAACAAACCTGGAGCTGGTCTGTTCTTCCAAATGAACCTTTTCTCTTTTTCATCTTAAATGCATCAAGCTCTTCAGCTCTCAGTTTCAAAGCTTCTTCCTGTTCTGTTTTTAACTTTAGTTCCTGCAGAGAACAGAAATTGAAAACATCTTATTGTTTACTACCTGGCCATCATTAAATATTTATCTAATTATTTTACTAAATATTTTTGTAAAAAGAAAGAGAATGAGTGGATGAAAGCTTGAGATATTTGAGAAGAAAACAATGCCAGTCCTTCACCGAAGCAAAAACCAGGAGGTATTAACAAAACTAGGGTTTTTTTTCATGGTTTGCCAATGTCACAAATCAGCATAACAGGGATAAGTCTGAAAATTACAAAGGTGCTTTTCTATTCTGCCTTTCTGAGCTCATGTCCTTTAGTCGAGCTACCCAAGGTACCCATCTGCCATAGAGATATTAGAATTTATGACAGTAGATGGGGCGCCTGGGTGGCTCAGTGGGTTAAAGCCACTGCCTTCGGCTCAGGTCATGATCCTAGGGTCATGGGATAGAGCCCCATATCGGGCTCTCTGCTCAGCGAGGAGCCTGCTTCCTCCTCTCTCTCTCTGCCTGCCTCTCTGCCTACTTGTGATCTCTGTCTGTCAAATAAATAAATAAAATCTTTAAAAAAAAGAATTTATGACAGTAGAAATTTGAAAAGTAGTTTTCCATTTCTGGCATTCAGAAACAGGATTTTGCAGCATGAGAACAGCCTTTCAAGATAGATCATGGTCCTATGAAGAGTATTTTCTAAATTCCTTCTGTTTCCATCTACATCTTAAGAGGCCCCGGATGCTCTCCCGGGGTGTACAGAAGATGCTGCTGCCCACCACTAATGCTTAGCAGGAATAAGGAAAGAGGCCAGGAACCAAAGTGGGCTAGTCCACATTACTATCTCTTACTGGTCCCTGATGGGTAAGTACAGAAATTGAAAGTGTTTAGAAATCTTTAAAACAATGGAACAGAGTAATTTTATGTGTGCTGAATATTAATAGCTATAATAACGAAGATAGACTTTTATTGTACATTTTAATTTTTTATTTCATTTTACAACCAGTTCATGTTTTAAAAAGGACTGGGCTATGACAAACTAATAACAACATAAAAACTGCACCTTCCCCACAGATCATTTCAAAAGTACCAATATAAAGGAAGTAGAAGGAAACTATCATTTTCCAGCCTCGGGAAGGGCAGAAAGGAGAAAAGAGATTTTAAGAAAGATGTGTATCCCTGACCTCGTGCATTTTGGCCCCGAAAGGGGGAGATAAGGTATCACTGAGGACAGAGGGAGTGAAGGCGGACAGCAGCACAGACATCCCACACCCGCGTGGGCCTGCCCGGGCTCGCTGACAGAGCGGGAAGTAGAGTCAGCAAAGACAGACTGATGATAGATTCCTTGGCCTCAAGTGACGTGGATCCTGAGAGCCAATGGGAGTCAGTTATCATGGGGCCCTGACCCCAACACTGAAGATGAGAACAGGCCACTGGGCTAGGAAGCCAGACAGAAGACCTAGTCACCTCCACGGGGACTTACAATGCTATTAGGAGATGAAATGAAGCCAAAGCACCTCCGTGCCCTAAATTGAAAGCGAGACCGAACTACATGTTACACCAGCTCTGGGCTTCACCATCAGGGCAAAGAAAGGCAGACGAGGGAGAGCAGTCACACCCAGGGACCAACTAAAATTCAGGATGTCCCTTCCCTTCCATGCCATGCGATGCAGTGAAAGCTATATACCCAACCATCACATAAACTGCACTCTCTTCAGGGTGAGAAGCACAGGGTGGATGATGGGAAAGACTAAGAAACTGAATATTCTTATTCAAGAGAGCTGGGAATTATTTAAAGAAAATGACTAAATTACCAGAACAAGGTCTGAACAGGTTGAAATGTGGTTAGTTCCTGTATTTCCAGCAATTATCATGATAAGGGCTGGGCAGAGCAAGAGGGGTGCAGGTATCATAAAGAACAGAGGGCTTCTATGGACTAAATAACACATTTTGTCTGCTCATCTGCACTGTATTACAAGTGAATTTGGCCCCATTATATTGACCCATTAGTTTTTCCACGCTGCCCAGGCTCTGGTCCATAGTTATAACTTAGCCCCAGTCACAGTCACAACAACTCCAAGATGTAGAAATAAAGACCTTATGGGTACTGGGAGCAAACTGTCTGCTCTGTGTCTCCCTCCACCAATGCTTTAAAAGTAACTGCAGTAGGGACGCCTGGGTGGCTCAGTTGGTTAAGTGGCTGCCTTCGGCTCAGGTCATGATCCCAGCGTCCTGGGATCGAGTCCCACATCGGGCTCCTTGCTCGGCAGGGAGCCTGCTTCTCCCTCTGCCTCTGCCTGCCTCTCTGTCTGCCGGTGCTTGCTCACTCTCTCTCTCTCTCTCTAACAAATAAATAAATAAAATCTTAAAAAAAAAAAAAAGTAACTGCAGTAGGTCCTACCCTCTCTGCTACATGTTGTTCTGGATATTATTGCCTTTATCCTTTAATATAATCCCTGTTGTAATATTAAGGTAGCTGTGTACCGGTTATGATGCTAGGTTTCTCACATCTATGTAATTATGCTGCTTAATCCTCACAGTCATCTTATGCGACAGAGACGATCAAAAACTCCATTGTGTAGTTGGGGAAACGGGTACTTAGAGAAGTAAAAAGCTCAAGATCACGCGATGGCCCACAGTTTCAGGGGTTCCCATGCCTTTTCTTTGTTGTTTCTCCACAGACTTCCGGTAAGAACTGCTGCTCTAAGGAGAGCCTGTGCAGAAATCCTAGTATTCTCTGGAAGCAGTTTAGGCAAATGGAGAACGGACAAACAGGAATGCCAGAAAGTTAGCTCTAAACAGAGGCCTCTGAGCAAAGTTAGCTCCCAACAGAGGACTGTGAGCAGGTTCTCTATTTTTGCGTGAAGTAGTGGAAACTTCAATATATCTTTGGGGCAGACCATTCCTTTTCCTGGATATTCATTCTACCTTTAAATAGGGTCGTTTTCCCTACATGAGAGAGATGGCTAAAAGAAGCAAAACTGCCCTAGATAAAAATGTAAGAAGTTTAAGTAACAGGCAGATTTGCATTTCAGCACACTATACACTGCTTAGGGAAAAGAAAAAAAAACAACACCCTTATTTTGAGATTTAGAGACCGCTATGTTTTGTTGGTTTAGACCATGGTCTATGAGAGATGAGAAGCTGAGACCCAAAGATCACATGACTGACAGGCAGGCCTAATACTCACACTGGAGGAAGGACCTTAACACGGAGACTAGGTTGTTGGCAGTAGTTACAAGAAACGAACAGATCCAAGATATTCAGAAGACATCTTCTACAGGACTTAGTGGTTCATGGGTCATAAGGAATAAGACAGAGTCAAGGATGACTGTTAGTTTACCTATCTAAATGGATCAAAACGTCTGGAAAAGCACATGGAAAACTATGTATTCTTCCCTAAGGGAATAGAGAGAGGGAATTGTGGGGAGAGATGTAAGGAAGATCATGGATTCATCTTTTAGAGAACCTCATGAAGAGGTCAGTGGTCGGATACAGGAATCCAGAGCTCGAAGGCAAATCTGGGATTAAGGATTAAATCCGGAAGTTGTCAGAGTTGAACTGTAGCCATGGAAAAAGATGAATTACCTAAGACAGAGTACAGAAGAGACAAAGCTAGAGCTCTGAGGAGTTCTTATATGTAAGGGCTGACAGTGTAGGATGGGTTAGCAAAGACAGAGATAGGGGAATATTTTCCCCTTGCCCAAAAACCAAAGGGCAAGGGGAAAATATTTCAAGATGGAGGGAGTGGTGAACTATGCTGGAGGCAGCTGAGGTTTTATAAGGACTTTAGTGACAGAGAGAGCAGTAGTGAATTTCTCCAGAGGTTTGGAGTGGATGGTAGA
This sequence comes from Taxidea taxus jeffersonii, assembly GCA_003697995.1. Taxonomy (NCBI): domain Eukaryota; kingdom Metazoa; phylum Chordata; class Mammalia; order Carnivora; family Mustelidae; genus Taxidea; species Taxidea taxus. The sequence goes on along the minus strand of ML093485.1, from coordinate 104,498 downwards.
GCCAGGAGCCAGATGCCAGACTGCAGAGAATGAGAAAATCAACAGAAGCACAGGAAACAGAAACAGGTCCAGTCAACTTTATAATCAAGTTTGGTCATTAAGGGGAGAAGAAAGAGAAAAGTCTTAGGTTTAAAGGGGATAATTTTAAGATGAGAAAAATCTAAGATGTTAAGGAAAAAATCTAAGAGGAAAAAAAGTTGAAAATACTGGAGGGGAAAAAGAATTAAATGAGATATAAAGCACATAAGTGCTTAGAATAGTACTGACTGAAGATAAATGTTAACTACTTCTATAATAACTATTACATTATTAAGAATGAGTAGCTCAAGAAATTAAGATAATAATTGTATTTATAATGACACCTAAAAGAATAAAATGTCTGGAAATAAATTTATGCAAGGAGGTAAAAGACTGTGCACTGAAAATTTTAAAAGATTGCTGAAAGAGATTAAAGAAGACCTAAATGAAAGACAGCCATGCTCATGAGTAGGAAGACCTAATACTGTCATGATGTCAATACACACTAAGAACTCTGCAGATTCAATGCAATCCATATCAAAATTCCAATGGCCTTTTTTGCAGAAATGGAAAAGCTGATCCTTTAATTCATATGGAATTGTAAGAGGTCTCAATCAAAACCATCTTGAAAAAGAACAACAAAGTTGAAGGACTTACTTCCAATTTCAAAACTAACTGCAAAGCCACAGTAATCAAAACAGTGCAGTGCTAGCATAAGGACAGACATAGAGACAAATGGAGCAGGACTGAGTTTAGATATAAATCCATAAGGCTACAGCCAACTGGTCTTTGACAAGGGCACCAGGTCCATTCAATGGGGAAAGAATAATCTCAGATTATTAAAACAGATGGCCCTGGCACAACTAGATTTCCACATGCGAAAGAATGAAGTTTGACCTCAAAAATCAACCAACAACCTAAATATGAGCTAAAACCATAAAACTCTTAGAAGAAAACAAAGGGGTCTTTTGTGACTTCACATTTGGCAGTGAATCTTTAAAAGACACCAAAAGCAGAGACAACCAAAGAAAAAATAGATAAATCATAACAATCTTGCTCTATCAAAGAGTATTATCAAGAAAGTTTAAAGGGACACCTGGGTAACTAAGTTGATTAAGCATCTGACTCTTGATTTTGGCTCAGATCACGATCTCAGGGTTGTGAGATCGAGCCCTCTGTCAGGTTCCATACTAGGAGTGGAGCCTGCTTAAGATTCTCTTGGGGCACCTGGGTGGCTCAGTCGGTTAAGGGTCTAACTCTTGATTTCAGCTCAGGTCATGATATCAGGGTTGTGTGATTGAGCCCCACGTCAGGCCCACACTGATCCGAGAGTGGGCTTAAAGATTTTCTCTCTCCCTCTCCTTCTGCGCCCCCCCACTCAAATGCTCACTCTTTCTAAAATAAATAAATAATTTTAAAAAATAGATTTTCTCTCCCTCTCCTTCTACTCATAACCCCCCCTAAAAAAAAAATTTAAAGACAACCTACAGAAATGGGAAAAATATATAGAAGTCATGTATGTGAGAGAGTTTAATGTCTGGAGTACATAAAGAACACCTATGACTTAATTAAAAAGATAATCCATTTGAAAAGCAAAGAACTTGAAAGAAATTTCTCCATAGAAGATATTCAAATAGCCTATAATGATGCTCAACATCATTAGTCATTAGGGAAATGCAAATCAGAACCAAGAGACACCACTTCACACATGCTTGGATGACTGTAATAAAAAAGAAAGAAAATAATGTGTATTGGCAAAAATATAGAGAAATTAAAACCCTCATACTTTGTTGGTGGGAATGTAAAATGGTTCTGTTCTCTCTCAAAAACAGTTGGTGATTCCTGAAAAAATGAAACAGAATTATATGACCCAGGAATTCCACTCCTAGGACTTGAATAGTCAACCTGTAGGCCAATTTTTACCACAGTATCACTTACAGTAACCAAAAGGTGGAAGCAACCCGCATGTCTACCAACAGATGAATGGATGGATCAAATGTGGTCTATATTACTTGGCCACAAAAAATAATGAAATTCTGATACATGCTACAATGTGGATGAACCCTGAAAATGTTATACGAAGCCAGACATAGGATAAATATTGTAAGATTCCATTTTTATGAAATAGCTAGAATAGGCAAATTCAAAGAGACAGAATTAGATTAGAAGTTACCAGGGGCTGGAGGGGAAGGAGGAAATGGGAAATTACTGCTTAATGGTTAGAGTGTCTGTTTTGAGTGATGAAAAAGTTTTGAAGATATAGTGGTCTCAGTTGTACAACACTGTGAATGTAATCAATGTCATGGAACTGTACATTTAAACTTGATTAAAATAGAAGTTTTTATGTTTATTTTACCAAAATTTACAAAAATAATGTAATATGCCCAAACCCACTGACCTGTGTATTTTACGTGAGTGAATTGTATGGCATAGGATCAGGATATCTCAATACAGCTGTTAAAAACGAATCGGTAACCAGGCTTAAATGCTATTTAACCTTTGTTGCATCACTAAATTCTGTGTGTGTGTGTTTTTTTTAAGGTCTAAGAATAGATTACATTCCAAAGTTAAAAATCTTGAAATTAATTATGTCCCAAGGCTTCAGTTCAGCTTCACATTTCAATAGAAAAGAGCCTGGTACCTAGTGTTTGTTATTGCTGTTGTCATGACCATCATCGTCCTCCTCTTTTCAAAAGAGCCCTGTGAGGTAGGCATGATTAAGTCCATTTTCGGGGAGAATAAACAGACTCAGAGAGGGTAAAAGATTTTCTCAGTAAATGACCTGAAGGCTGGGGACTGAACCCATGGTAGTCTGGCCCCAGAGCCCAGGCAGATGACCTTACTTCCTCCCCAGACTAATCCGTTCTACGGAACTGCTGGGCAGGCAGGTCTGATCATTCTTCTGCTGATTAGGAATGAAATGGTACCATTTTTACCCCGTGCTTTTTCCCACGCTGTCACATGGACAGTGCATGTCGAAACACTTTGGAAATGGGAAATCCTACCAAATGTGAGGTATTTTTTTCAAAAGTCAGCTTTATATGTTTTTGACAGTCTCAAGTAAAGGTCCTTGCTAGAGAAACCGTCATCACTGTACCTTCTTTTATGAAGTCAAAGCCTTCAAGACAGTACTCAGAATTCAATAAATAGGTTTTACTATGTAGATGAACAAAGTTTTAAGCGAATGAGGACTGCAGCTGAAGTCAGGCCAAGGTGAGATCCCTCAGAAGCCAAGTGAATTGAGACCTTGGCTTCGTTAGCCCTGAGCCATTTAACATTTCCTATTAGGCTTAGCAGGAAAGTAGGACAGTATTACTTTGATTTTTTGTTGATCCCGCTTGATATCTGCATCCAGTTGCTTCCTTTTTTCATTTTCTTCTCGAAGTCTTGTTTGCAGCTGTACCTTTTGATATTTCATGTGATCTACATTCTGCTCTAGTTCAGTAGCACGTTTCTCATTTTGGATCGACAGTGATGCCAATTTCTTACTGTTTTGTTGCTTCTTCTGTAAGACCTGCAGATCATATGGAATATTTCAAAATGAAAAACTGCATCTCTAACAAACCTCCAGTAAACTTAAACTTTTCATTCTATGGCAAAGGTAAGCATTTTGCCTAGATTTTCATTATTTCTGACAGGCTTCTAATTGTTCCTACAGGTCTGCTTTGACAACTGGGCCACCATTGTAATCTTCACTGGATATCATGAGCCTCCCTGATACTTATCAGCCAAACAGAACAAAAATGGTATCTTTGCTTTTTTATTGTTTTTAAAAAATGACAAAAATTAAAATATAAAACTGTACTTCTATTTTAAAAAGACTTATCTCAGACCTCAAATCTACTGTTCTGTTTCCCAACACCAAATTACCAATTTCTTAATTATTCTTATTCTTCCAGAAATAATTAATATGCATGCAAATAACTTCATATATATTCTAAATAGACTATTTTCACCTCACTTTTTCTCTATTCATCTTAGAGATCTTTTCACAGAAATTTGTTCCATGTGATTGCAAAGTAGCCCACTGGGCTCCTCTTTTATATCCAGCTATAGCCTAAATAATTAATCCCTGAGTTAAGATGATCAGAACTGTTACCATTTGCCTTACAGTGACTAACCGTTACAATTACCATTTTAATTCTCTTAAAGCTTCTCCTCATCTTGCTAAAATTACTGAGGAGTAGCATAAAATATTTGTGAATGTTTGCAAAGAATTTCTACTACTAATAGAAAATACCAACTTATTGATATTCCAATTTAATCCTCATCAAACATATATTTTTAAACCTGTACTATGTGCTTTAGCATTGCACTAAGTACCTCTAATTTAACATAAAAAGGGTGAGGTCATTTGTAAATTATGCAGACTATAGTTATTTCCCTTATCTTGGCAATAAATTGTTGGCAAAAACACCTTTTGTTTTCATTAAAGTAGGCATTCACAGAGGCATTGTCGCTTAGAGCAGGACCAGTGCTGGCCACAGATTGTTGTCAAATTGCATACTGCTGGGTTCAGCTGACATTGTTTGCATCGAGACCTTTTTGATACAGGCAGCTGTGCCCCCATGTGCCTTTGTCTCGTCATAGATGGATAACAAACAATCCGCAGGTGACTTTGAGCACCACTAGCCTGGAGGCCACAGGACTTTGTAGTTTCCCATCCCTAGATTTGGACACTGGCTTTGCCACTTACTTTTGATAGTAACTGCAATACTGGAGCAAAAATGCTAATACTGGCACTTTAGTGTCTTTCCACATAATACTGAAAATACCAGTAGAAGTACTGATAATCTTCTTTAAGAGTGAGACAGGTTGCCATTGTCTTTTGCACTGATTCTGCACATGCTCAAAAGTGCACCTTACTGGCAGCTTTAAAGCATTAACACACTATATTAACTCTCTTCATATACGCAGACATAAAGAATACAGATTTTAGATTTTTTAAATAAAAGAATTTAAATTCTCAAAACTTAAAAAAAAACTTTATTGTAACAATAAAAACACTAGTATTTCAATATTGTAAAATGGCATGAGATGTTAGAGTACTGAAAACTGTTATTGTCACTTCAAATATGTGACTCTTACTAAACCTTAGTTTTCTCCTTTGTAAAACACAGTAAAAATATTCTCTAAAGGGTTAAATAATGATTAAATAATACATATGAGACATCTGGTATGTAGATGCTTAACTGGTAACTACCATCCTACTCCTCAGCCCTGCCACCATCCATATCCCTGTTGGGTGTGCATGAATAGGTCAAAGGCACAGCTATTTCTAAAACTATAGGGCAATCCTGTGTCAGTCCCATGCTGGGTGGAATGTTTCTTTTGAGCTTGCTTATGTTCTGTGTCTTTTTTCCTTTCCTTATCAAGCCCCTTAGCAGAAAAGGATATGCAACAAGAAACATGGAAAACAAAAGACCATGATAATTCTCAAACCCTATTAATAAGCTTTCATTTAATCTTTTAATTCAATCATTGTAGCTGTGTTAAATATAGAACATGTAAAAATAACCTTTACTAATTCAGGCCTTCCTCAAAGCAAGAAAAGTCTCAAATATACCACCTAAACTTACACTTAGAGGATCTGGGAAGAGAAGAGCAAATAAAGCCTAAAACCAGCAGAAGAAGGGAAATAATAAAGATTAGAGCAGAAATAAATGATACAGAAAATTTTAAAAAGTAGATCAAAGAAACTTGGAGCTGGTTCTTTGAAAGAATTAACAAAGCTGATAAACCCCTAGCCAGACTTATCGAAAGGAAAAGAGAAAGGACCCAAATAAAATCACAAATGAAAGGAGAGATCACAACCACGACTGCAGAAATATAAACAATTAAAAGAAAATATTACAAACACCTATATGCCAACAAATTGGGCAATATGGAAGAAATAGATAAATTCCTAGAAACATATAAACTATCAAAACTGAAACAGGAAGAAATAGAAAACTTGAACAGACCCATAACCATCAAGGAATTTGAATCAGGAATAAAAAATCTCCCAACAGGGACGCCTGGGTGGCTCAGTGGGTTAAGCCACTGCCTTCAGCTCAGGTCATGATCCCAGCGTCCTGGGATCGAGTCCCACATCGGGCTCCTTGCTCGTCAGGGAGCCTGCTTCTCCCTCTGCCTCTGCCTGCCACTCTGTCTGCCTGTGCTCGTTCGCTCTCTCTCCTTCTCTCTCTGACAAATAAATAAATAAAATCTTTAAAAAAAAAAAAAAAATCTCCCAACAAATGAGTCCAAGACCAGATGGCTTCCCAGGGGAATTCCACCAAACACTTGAAGAATTAATACCTATTCTTCTGAAACTGTTCCAAAAGATTGAAATGGAAGGAAAATTTCCAAACTCATTCTGTGAGGCCAGCATTACCTTGATCCCAAAACCAGACAGAGATCCCACTAGAAAGAATTACAGGCCAACATCCCTGATGAACAGGGATGCAAAAATTCTCAACAAGATACTAGCAAATTGTATCCAACAATACATTAAAAGAATTATTCACCACAATCAAGCAGAATTTATTCCTGGGCTGCAGGGGCAGTTCAATATCTGCAAATAAATCAGTGTGATACACCATATTAATAAAAGGATAAGAACTATATAATCCTCTCAATAGATGCAGAAAAAACATGTGACAAAGCACAGCACCTTTTCTTGATAAAAACCCTCAAGAAAGTAGACATAGAAAGAACATACCTCAGCATCATAAAGGCCATACACAAAAGCCCCACAGCTAATATCCTCCTCAATGGGGAAAAACTGAGAGCTTTCCCCCTGAGGTCAGGAACAGGAGAGAGATGTTCACTCTCACCACTGCTGTTCAACATAGTGCTGGAAGTCCTAGCCTCAGCTAGGACTCAGACAACAAAAAGAAATAAAGGGCATTCAAATTGGCAAGAAAAAAAGTCAAACTTTCACTCTTCCAGATGACATGATACTCTATGTAGAAAACTTGAAAGACTCTACCAAAAAATTGCTAGAACCAAAACACGAATTCAGCAAAGCTGCAGGATATAAAATCAACATATAGAAATCTGTTGCATTTCTATACACCAATAATGAAGCAGAAAGAGAAATCAAGGAATTGATTCAATTTACAAATCCACCAAAAAACATTAGATACCTAGGAATAAACCTAACCAAAGAGGTAAAAGAAAGGAAAGTTTTCCTTCAGAAAACTATACAACGCTTATGAAATTGAAGAAGACAGAAACAAGTGGAAAAACATTCCATGCTCGTGGATTAGAAGAGCAAATATTGCTCAAATGTCTATATTACCCAAAGCAATCTATACATTCAATACAATTCCTATCAAAATGCCACCAGAATTTTTCACTCAGCAAGAACAAACAGTATTAAATTTTTATGGAACCAAAAAAGACCCTAAAGAGCCAAAACAATGTGGAAAAAGGAAAGCAAAGCAGGAGGCAACATGATTCCGGACTTCAAGCTCTGTTACAAAGCTGTCATCATCAAGACAATATGGTACTGGCACAAAAACAGACACAAAGACCAATGGAACAGAATAGAGAACCCAGAGATGGACCCACAACTGTATGGTCAATTAATCTTTGACAAAGCAGGAAAGAATACTCAATGACAAAAAGAGAGTCTCTTCAACAAATGGTGTTGGGAAAACTAGACAACAACATGCAGAAGAATAAAACTGGACCACTTTCTTATACCATACAGAAAAATAAATTCAAAATGAATGAAAGACCTAAATGTGAAACAGGGAACCATCATAATCCTAGAGAAGAACACAGGCAGCAACCTCTTTGACCTCAGCCATAGCAACTTCTTCCTAGATACATCACCAGAGGCAAGGGAAACAAAAGGAAAAATGAACTACTGGGACTTCATCAAGATAAAAAAAACTTCTGCACAGCAAAGGAAACAGTCAACAAAACCAAAAGACAGCCAACAGAATGGGAGAAGATATTTGCAAATGACATATCTGATAAAGGGTTAGTATCCTTTCTAACAGAACTTAGTATCCTTTCAAACAGAACAAATCTATACAGAACTTACCAAACTCAACACCCCAAAAATAAATTATTCGATTAAGAAATGGGTAGAAGACATGAACAAACATTCTTCCAAGAAAGAAATCCAGATGGCTAATAGACACATGAAAAGACACTCAATATCACTTGGCATCAGGGAAATACAAATCAAAACCACGACGAGGTACCACCTCACACCCGTCAGAATGGCTAAAATTAATAACACAGGAAACAGATGTGGCAGGGATGCAGAGAAAGGGGAACCCTCTTACTATTGGTGGGAATGCAAGCTTGTATAGTCACTCTCGAAAACAGTATGGAGGTTCCTCAAAAAGTTAAAATTAGAATTACCCTACAACCCAGCAAGTGCACTACTAAGCATTTACCTAAAGGCTACAAAAATACAGATTCAAGGGGCACATGCACCCCGATGTTTATAGCAGCATTATCAACAAGAGCCAGACTCTGGAAAGAGCCTAAGTGTCCATCAACTTATGAATGGATAATGAAGATGTGAGAGATATATGTATATAAAACAAAATGTGACTCAGCCATCAAAAAAGAATGCAGTCTTCCCATTTGCAACGATGTGGATGGTACTAGAGGGTATTATGTTAAGTAAAATGAATCAGTCAGAAAAAGACAAATACCATATGGTTTCACTCATATGTGGAATTTCTTAAATTCCACTCGTGTGGAATTTAAGAAACAAAAGAGATGGTCATAGGGGAAGGGAAGGAAAAATAAAATGAGAGAGAGAAGCAAACCATAAGAGACTCTTAACTATAGAGAACAAACTAAGGGTTGATGGAGAGGTGAAGGGTGGAGGGAAGGGCTAAATGGGTGTTGGGTATTAAGGAGGGTACTCGTCATGTGAGCCCTGGGTGCTGTTAAGTGATGAATCACTAAATTCTACTCCTGAAAGCAATACAACTCTATATGTTAACTAACTTGAATTTATTTTTTTTAATATTTTATTTATTTGTCAGAGAGGAGAGAGAGAGAGAGAGAGCACACAAGCAGGCAGAGAGGCAGGCAGAGGTGGAGAGAGAAGCAGGCTCCCTGCCGAGCAAGGAGCCCATGTGGGACTTGATCCCAGGACCCTGGGATCATGACCTGAGTGGAAGGCAGCCACTTAACCCACTGAGCCACCCAGGCATCCCCTAACTTGAATTTAAATAAGAACTTGGAAAAAAAAATCTTTGCTAAATCCGCAAACAAGGCTTAAACCACAGGTGTATATATCTGATCAACAACCTCCTTAGAAAAACAATCATTTTGATTAATACTGAGAATAACAATTATAATCAGAACTGAAAGCTTGAATATAAAACTATGAAATTATAAGTAAAATTTTATAATAAACACAAAGGAGAGATCTTAACTGTTTTGTTCTACTAATGTTATGTTAACACGAGCACTTTGTTAGACACTGTAGTCCCAATTTTAAGGACTGAAAAGTGAAAAACAAGTGATCCCAAGACTCTCTGGGGTGAAGTGCTAAAGGAAAACATGCATTCCTGAAATAAGTACTATGAAAGAAAGTAGGACGGGCGACACATACCACTACCATGTCCTTCTCTAAGCAGTTCATATGTTAAGTCCTACTATGCTAGCTCTGAGCTGACAGGCTAGGTAGGTAAAAAAATTTCAGGGGGAGGGCCAGATGTTTGAGGTGGGACTTGGTGTTTGGTCTGCTCATGTGCAGTGGACACTGACCTTGTTGAGAGAAAATAATTGCGGCACAGTTCTAGAAATAAACCGATCACGCTCTGAACAGGTGAACAATTCCACTCTCCCCACAGTGGAAACAACAGGAAAGTAATAGATCATGAATGAAAAAAATGGAGATAGCCTTCTAGCAAATTCATTAGAATCGGACTGACAAAGCACTCTGATCATCCCCCAAAGCATCTGAAAATGGCTTCATTATACACAAAAATCTCCCTGTAATGGAGTGTTTCTCATAGAACATTTTTAATGGCAGCTATTTCTGAGGTCATGGCTAAATCCAGCGTTAGGAAATCAAGAATGAGATGTTAGTAGTCAGTTACGAACCTTTCCTAAAGCAATAGTTTCAGAAGACGGTCTGAAATAATTAGCATTTGCTGAGTGTGTGCACGAGGTGCCCTATGCCTACCAGATGTTCTCTATGTATGCTTTAATCACAAATCTTTTGTCCCTCAGAAAAGACCACAAGTTCTGTGGTTATCTTTTTCTCACCACTGGTTTTTGATAAAAACTTTAATATACTTTTCGAATGAAGAATATAGGACCCAGATTGAAAGGAGGCAAACTTGCCAGCATACCAGGAAAGAAAAGCTGCCATCCCGTTTCTCTTGCTGGTGAAAACCAAATCCTACTTCTTTCCTAACCAGCTACGGAAGCAGTAAGCCTTAAGTGAGTCTGCGCACAATTACATTTTGAAAATTACCTGGACTCTCAGCTTTGCGGCATCCATCTTTTTACGGAACTCCTTCTGTAATTTTACCTTCAAAGCAACATCAGAAAGATCTTTGTTTTCTAGCTCTTGTAGCTGCTTCTCTGTTTCAGTTAATTCCACTTTCGCCCGTTCTGCTTCGTGCTCAAGTTTTGTTACTTTCAGAGAATACTGTTTGCTTACAGACTTGGCATCGTTACCTTCACCGCAGTAATAATAGTAACAACAATTATATAAATTACGTTTAAAGAAATAAACGAAGTAAAATATCAAAACCCCAAAAATGCTCTATTCTGCAAAATCCGGTTGGGCGTGTAGCTCTTTAAGACCCAGCAGCATGAGCCCAGCTGTCCTCGCTCATCCCCATCAAATGCAACTTGCCACCCGGCCTCTTAATAATCAGCTGCTTACTGACTGTTCACACCTGGTGCCAGTCCAGCCTCTCACAGGCTCACCTTTGTGTTTCTGATTTTCTGAATTTGGGGTTTTAGCTTTGCTGGCATCAGACTCCAGGTAAGAAAAATACTTGGGGTGACTCTTTGGCTTTTTGCTTACTACACTTTGGCTTCCCGGTACCTGTGATCTTGTTTTCTCTATTATGAAAAATTCCCAACACAGCAAAAGTAAAAAATAATCTGATGAACCCCCATCACTGAGATTTGAGAGTTCTCAAGATTATGCCATAGTTCGCTTCATCTATGCCTGTCTTCCCTTAATTTGCTGAAGAACTATAAAACAATCTCAGATGTCATGTCATGGCAACCTACACATACTTCAATAAACATCTATTCCAAATATGGACATAGCCAAAAATTCTGTCATACCTCACAACATTAATCCTGACCCTATTCAGGGTCTCAGTTGTCTCAAAATGTCTTTTACAATTGGTTTATTGTAATCACGATCCAAAAAAGCCCTACAATACATCCGATTATTGTCTCTTACGAATCTTTCATTCTAGAGTGGACCCCTTCTTTTTCCATTCAGTTGAACTTGTCAAAGATGAATTTTTTTTTCAATCATTTTCTTGTATTTGGAACATACAGAAAAACAGAATACAGATATTTCTGTATCTCTTTTCATCCTAAACTCAGCTACTGACCCTAAAAACTTGGTTTTGATTTGTTCTGAACAGCCAACTTATCCCTGAACTAAACTAGCAAACTCGTGGCAATGGAAAGGAGTCCAAAGCTCGTGGGATGAATTATCCCCAGGGGAAGTGTGTTCTACTGCTGTACTGAAAATCTCCATTTTTTAATAAAAAGCAATGACGGAACTAAATGCGCTGTGAGTTGTCTTCTGGCTCTAGAACTCTACGGTTATATCTAACTTTAATTAAAAATACACATGGCTACTATATTTGAATGAATTTAAGACACCCTATATTGTTCAACACACTAGTACTTAGTGAGTCACTAAGAAGAAAGGGAGAGTGCCATTTATATCAGGTACATGGCAAAATGCCTGGATGCCATGCAGGGTAAGGTGCATCCTGATTTCAGAGATATGAAAATGTGAAAGAATGTGATGAGACATGATGAAATACAAGGTGGTTGTCACTGGCTGTTGGCTGAAATCACTGCTATTTGGGGGAAGACTTCAGTGAGGAGGCTCTGGAAAACAAGCACATAGTGACCCTTTTGTGAGTCACCATCTCTAAGGAAAGCTCCAAACTGCCCTTGGTTCAAACGAGGAAGAAGAGGACCCTCTCTGTGCAAGTTCAAGTATCCTCTACCTTAAGGCAACCAGGATGAGTACACCGGGCTACAAAAGTGTGCTTGTTTAGTGAGAGAGCCCACAGCGGCCTCACCTATCAAAAAGAAAATCGTTTGTTCCAGAAGGGCACGTAGCCTTAAATTCCACAGGCCAGACCCTGGTGGAGAAGCTATTTACACCCCTAAATCAGTTCCTCGACACTCCTGAGAGATTTACTGGCATTGATCCTACCTGTGAAGGAGAACCATGGTCAAGCTCAGTTAAACATCTGGGACACCAGGAGCTAAAATGATGCACACAGAGCACATTTGTCACAGGACTGAGGAAGGGAAATGCGTTGGGACAGCAGTTAGGAAGACGACGGTGAGAAAAGAGGACAGCCAGCCAGAAAGCAAGCTTGCCAGAAGGAGGAAGAAAGTAGGAAGGCAGATTGCCCCTTGCTGGCAGAGTAGCTGGGAGCCACTATCCTTCATGTAATCTGAGCATGATTATAGCCTTGGGCTTAAAGAAAAAAAAAGGTAACATTTCCTTCAGTTCCCTTAAATGTGACCCATGTTTCACTGAAGCTGAGAAAAAGAAATGCTGTGGTCTATTATCCTTTCAATTCCTTACTGAGTTTCAAAGTACTCAAAGCTCACCCTTTGAATCTATTAGGGGCAAAACCCCCAAAAGACTGAGACATGGTTTTCCAGACCAGCCTAATAATGCAGCTAAAGGGTGAGGAGACGAAGTGGTACATACACCCAACCAGGCAGAATCTGAAACTAAGGGGAAGAGCTAAAAGCTCAGCTCGCTAAGAGAATAGCTCTCAAGGATAAATCCTTACATCTTCAGAGAAATAAAAATGATCTACAAATGAAATATGATGTTTATTAATAATGTTGAAAACAAACTATCCAACAGAATAAGGACTAGTAATTTAATATTAAAGTGAGTTAGAAAAATAGCTGACATATTCCCAGATACCTAGTATAATGTTTCTTAAAAAAGCGGCAAAAAACATTAAGTACGCCTAGAGTTTCGGCACAACACAGAGTTCCCAGTAGTAGAACCATTCATAGCTGAAATCCCAGTGTAACAACGTTCTTGTGAGAACTAACGTCCACCTGTTGGCTATGAAACATACCAAGTTCCAAGCTACAGTGGACAGAGCTTGGGGTCAAAAACTAAAATAAATGTTATAACATCAGAAGCAATTTTAGAAGGTTTTCTTTCTCATATAAGCTCGTTCACAGGACAGTATTACCTGTTTTTATTAATTCTTTAATTAGATCTTCCTTCATCTTGATGTTAATTGTAAGTTCTCTCATTTTTTGTTTAGCTTCAGTAAGTATGAGTTCTGAATTCCTTAATTTTTGCAAATTCATATCTTGACTCTCCTGAAGACATTCAATCTTTAAATCTTTAAAGAAAAAGAAGCAAAACTGAGAAAACTACAAGCTCATAAACTATTCAATAGCAGTGGAGTTAAATAAGAGAAGCAGACAGAGAAACAGTCTAGAGGTAGCATAGGAAGAGAAAAACAGCAAGGGAAAGAAAGAAAAAAAGAAACACATGGCAATTGGGACTTTAATATTCTAGCTTATGGTGAGCTTCAGTCATAGCCTGTGGGTTCTGATACATAGTATTTCATTGCCCTTAGATATGTGATTTAAGAGTTTCTTTAATCTGAGTTCTTTTTTAAAAAGGTCTAAGATCGGGGCACCTGGATGGCTCAGTTGGTTAAGCGACTGCCTTCAGCTCAGGTCATTATCCTGGAGTCACAGGAACGAGTCCCGCATTAGGCTCCCTGCTCAGCAGGGAGTCTGCTTCTCCCTCTGACCTTCTCCCCTCACATGTTCTCTCTCTCACATAAATAAATAAAATCTTAAAAAAAAAAAAGGTGTAAGATCTCCAGGGTGGGCAGAGGGTTGAAATTTTTCCCCATTAACTTCTACTTTTATTGTAATCAGAGAATGTGGTCTACACCAGACTACTCAAAGTGTAGTCCAGCACTGCGGCTACTGGAATGCAAGTCAACTATGTCACTGTTTTAATTCAGCTTTCTTTCTTTCTCTTTCTTTCTTTCTTTCTTTCTTTCCTTCCTTCCTTCCTTCCTTCTTTTTTTTTTTTCACAGCAAGACTTCTTCAGTTAAGAAGCTAGTACACTGATTTAAATTCTGGAATAAATTTCTTACCTGATTGTAGACTAGTACTGAACAGGTCAAGGATGGCTACTTGAGTAGGCACTATTTAAATATTTGTAGCACAATCTACACTATTTATACATTTTAAAATGTTTGTGATATATTCATTTTTGTTAATATTACATACATAAGTTCTCAAAGATAAGAAAATCTCTATTTTCATAGTATAGGACTTATCTATTATGTAATTGATATTCCCTATGCTCTTTCTTTTTGTGTTTTGACCACTCACAGGCCAAGAGAAATGAGTTAAAAATCACCATGTTTTGGCAACACAAACGTTTTGATGCTGTTTTTGATGCTCATCAGTTGTATACTAGAACATTCTGAGCACTCAGCAGACTAATTTGGCTTTAATGTTGCATGCATCACTACTGGTAGACAGGTGCACCACTGAAGCAGTAGACAACTAGTACATTACTTTCTCTCTTTTTTAAGATTTTATTTATTTGAGAGAGAGAGAGAGAGAGAACAAGGGGGGGGGGGGGGGGGGGGCAGAGGGAGATGCAGACTCCCCACCAAGCAGGGAGCCCAATGTGGACTGATCCCAAGACCCTGGGATCATGACCTGAACCAAAAGCAGATGCTTAACCCATGAGCCCCCCAGGAGCCCTAGTAAATTACTTAAACTGTATTTTAAAGTAGTCCAGAGTACAATGCAAATATAAACTCAAGTTTGGATACAAGTTCCCCATTCTGAGACATTCAGCCTATAACTCTAGCCAGAATTGATTTTTGGGAAAATTTTTTTATTAAGCAGTACAGAGTGAAAAATTAGAGGTAGAACAGAGAACATAAAGGAGTTTCCACCAACCAGGAAAGCACACTTACCAAGTTCCCATCTTTGAGAACTCCTAGATACTTCTTATATTATTGGCTAGAGAAAAAGAGAAGTGTCGTAAACATTAAATCTAAATTACTTGAGAAAGTCTGTGTACCTTCATTCCCCAAACTTGATTTTTGCGTTTGATCCTGAATGTCATTCAGTTCAACAAGAGAACAAACAGAGCCTGGCTTTTGAATCCATGAGCGACTTCTACACCTAAAAAAAAAAAAAAAGATCAAGATCAAAGGTAACTTGTCTGTTAGTGTCTTCTCATCTGCCTTCAAATTGGTTTCCCCAAAACTGACAGTAATGTTAAAAAATTATTACATAAACAGAATTTTACTAATATTCCTCAAAACAAAAGGCTATCTCTCCCAAGTTGAACTCAGTGGAAAATGTATTAAGTTTGTTGCCACCGCGGCAGCAAAATCAAGAAATCCAAAAATACTCTCTCTAAAAATTAAAATCCAACAACTATAAAAACCCTACATGCAAAATTATTTTTCAATTTTAAGACGGAAAACTTATGTTCAAACGCTGGTTTTGTAACACATTAGCAGATAACACATTTAGCAAAAACTACCTCTCTTATATTAAATGGTAAAGTTACATGTTAATGAAAAAAAGACCTACACCTATACTGATTGCATCATATGTTTATTAAATTAGTCAATATTTAACATACCTAATTTCAGATTTCTCTTGGCCTTCGGACTCTTCATCGTCACTGTTGTCAGAAAATTGGCAGTGGAGGACTTCATCTTGTTCTTCTATGTGACCCAGCAGCATCTGACTTCGTGTTCGAAATCCGGCAACTACTCGATCCAGAGAGTACACAGAAGGGCTTGTGTAGACCTTACATGTACCCCAGCCAACAAAAAAAGGGATTTTTAAAAAATATTTATTCTTATCCTATTACTCAAGATGTTTTTAAAGAGGTTATTAGATAGTTATGCTTAAAATAGCCAATTACTGAAAATATGCAAAGGTCAAAATAAATTTCACAGTAACATTGTGCCCCATGGACACATACATCTTTTAGAATCTACACAGCTCTTCCTTCTTCTAGAAAGCTTCCCATCGATTAAAAAATGAAACAAAAGAGAGGCGGGAGTGAAAATGTCACAGCTCTTAAACACAGCACAGGCACTCCCCAACCATGTGAAAGCCGTATACAGTGTGATAAGAGGCAATGACACGTTGTGTACTACGCTGCAGGAAATCCAAATGAATTTCCTCACACTTTACATGTGGTAGTGAGGGATAGCCAACTTAATGCTCTAAGTGACACAGTTAACATTATCACGGATAAATAGATTTTCATGGCCCAGCCTGGGAACTTTCTATATTATAACATGCTTCTATTGGCAATGCACCTTAAGCTCTCAAAAAACGACCTTGGAGGGGCGCCTGGGTGGTGTGGTCAGTTAAGCATCTGACTCTTGATATTGGCTCAGGTCGTGATCTCAGGGTTGTGGGATCAAGCCCTACCTCCGGCTCCGCACTCAGCAGGGAGTCTGCTGGAGATTCTTTCTCTCCTTCTGTCCCCACCCTATGCTTGTTCACATGCTTGACCCCTATCTTTCTCTCTCTCTCTCTCTCTCAAATAATAAATAAATCTTTTTTTAAATGACCTTGGAAAACAACAACAAAAATTAGAAACTGACTTTATTCATTTATTCTAGTTTGAGTCACCAAATATTTCCTTTTTCACCACCTCTTTGTAACCAGACCTCAGAGTTTTTTCTCAAAAAAGGCAAATGAAATATTAGAGGAAAATATCTGATTTATTACCAGAAATAATTATGAACTATTAAAATTTTAAAATAGAGTGGAATATGTATAACACAGATTCAAGTGATTTACGTCTCTTACATAATCCCTCCCAGAAAAGCCTTCCTGATGCTAAAGATTCCTTGATATCTGACTTTTGTAGCTCTGCTGTTGGCCACTTAATAAGACCACCTGTCATAGTGGTACCATGACGGAGGCAGAATAAAGTTTTCTAGGTGGACTCCCCATCCTGGGGTGTGAGGGAGTAGGGAGGGGACTTACAGAAGAACTAACTCAGAAGGATTTATCTAACAAGCACTCAAAGGTTCATTTTGCCCCACAACAAACAGGCATAGGGGTTTCTCTTTGTCACAGGAATGGGAATTAATCTCAGGAGCAAATAAAATCTTTTATTCAGAGTCAAATTTTGTTCTCCAGAATTATAATTTGCTTTTAAAATTTGTCTAGCTTTATAATGAGACCAAATAAATTCCACAATAATTAATGATATTTAGCAAATTAATTCCTTAACAGTCATCTCACCCAAGACAAGGTGCTCTTTGCCTCTTGTGGGCTCATAAAGGGTTTTATAACCTGGGCCCTTCCCACCTGAGTCCTGGGTCCTGCTTCCCCTGAATTGCTTCTGTATTCCATAGCTCCCCACTCGAGCATTTTCAACCATAACCCCAAATAGTACTGATCACAATGTAAGTACTCAAACAAGCTGATTAATAACTCAGATAACTGAGATGTCTACAACTAGAAGTGAATATTTTATTCTACTCATTTTTTCCTAGAATTATACAGCCACAAGATAGAGAGAACTTTAAAGCTTACTGAGTTCAACTATTCACCCCATATCTGACTCTCATCTATAACGTAACTTCTGCTGAAACATTGGTTGCAGGGGCCCTCACAAGCCCTGGGGCCTCGCAAATCATCTCTCACAGTTTTCACTGATTAACCTTTTTTTATATTCCCATAGACTTCTCTGTAGTCCTACTTCTAGAGACAAAATGTAACAATAACGACAAGCCTTCAAATAATTTTTTAAATTTTATTTATTTATTTGAGAGGAGAGAGAGCATGAGCAGGGAGAGGGAGAAGCAGACTCCCCGCTGAGCTTAGAGGCTGACACAGCGCTTGATCCCAGCACCCTGAGATCATGACCTAAGCCGAAGGCAGATGCTTAACCGACTGAGCCACCCCAGCACCCAAAGCCTTCAAATGTTTGAAAACAGGCATCATGTCCCCTCTGAATCAGAATAAGTCCAGAGTTACTTCAGATGTTCACCAAGGTCCTTTAGCAACCTGGTTCTCTGAAAATAATCTAATTTGTCTTAAAATGTTGTACCCAGACCTGAACTTGATGTTTCACATCATCATACAGAAAGATAATCTCCCATTAGTGATGCATTTGATTTGGATTCTTCAGATCCGCTACAATGTTGCTCAAGTCGTTCACCATACACTGTGCTTTTTCACGGAGCAATTTTGTACAAAATTTCAATCAATAGTTCCACAAAGGTTCGTGAGATATAATTTGTCACTTTGCTACTGTGATGCTGGTGTATACCGCTGGAACGAGCTGCACAGCAAAGGAACCTGCTCTAAGCTAGGCAGACACATCTTCTCTGTGTTCTGCTGTATTCATTCTTCACCCTGAGGGACGCCTGGGTGGCTCAGTTGGTTAAGCGGCTGCCTTTGGCTCAGGTCATGATCCCAGCATCCTGGGATCGAGTCCCACATCGGGCTCCTTGCTCGGCAGGGAGCCTGCTTCTCCCTCTGCCTCTGCCTGCCACTCTGTCTGCCTGTGCTCGCTCCTGTGCTCTCTATCTGACAAATAAATAAATAAAAGCTTCATTCTTCACCCTGAGCAACTATGTACGCAAAGAATTAAAAAGCAAAGCAAAACAAAAGCTAATTATCGCAAGCCTTTCTTTGAGATAAAATCTTAGTGAAACTGTTAACATGTAGTTTGGGGTTATGCACAGGAACTTTGTGACACAAGAATGTAATTCATTTAGGAAAAAGCAAGATTTTACAGACATTTCCACTTTTGTGAAGTTGGAGATTGCAGAAGATTTTTAAAATATATACCTCAACAATACTTTGGTTGGGGCACCTGGGTGGCTCAGTGGGTTAAGCGTCTGCCTTTGGCTCAGCTCATGATGCCAGGGTCCTGGGATCGAGTCCCACATCAGGCTCCTCCCTCTACAAGGAGCCTGCTTCTCCCTCTCCCTTTGCCCGCCACTCCCCCTGCTTGTGCTTAGTCTCTCTCTCTGTCAAATAAATAAATAAAATCTTTAAAAAAGAATACTTTGGTTGGTTTTCTTAGCATACAATTATGTGAAGTACTGAAAGTGATATTAGGGATGCCTGGGTGGCTCAGTCTGTTAAGCCTCTGCCTTTAGCTCAGGCCATGATCCCAGGATCCTGGGATGGAGTCCCTCATTGGTCTCCCTGCTCATGGGAAGCCTGCTTCTCCCTCTGCCCACCACTCGTCCTGCTGTGATCTCTTTCTCTGACAAATAAATAAAATCCTTTTTTAAAAAAGTATATTAGTTTACCCATTGTTTTTATTTCTGTTTTATATCACATTTTATCAAATCTGAAATGCTATCAATTATAAGACATACCATTATTTTTATTCTATCAAGAAGGGAAAAAAGCTGTCAAACCATGACATACCATCAATCATAAAACATCCCCTGCCATCAAAGATGATAAAACGTGAAAAAAATGTAAGTCTTACGATCAATGGAACAAGCCAGGTTTTCATCAGCATTTGTGATATTATAGTATACCTAAGCACTGACTGGGACCACCTCTGTAATTTTTTCTTTCCAAAATGCCCTGCATATGTATAATACTGGCTCTTGGCTTCAAGCATATCATATTTACCACATTAAGAAAGTAGAAACCTGTTGTGCTTTTTTTCTTTAAGCTTAAATCAAGATTCAATAGATAAGTTTTTACTACTACTGAGACAGAGGTATTTTTTCTATTTTTTCTTGTTAATTTGATAAATAATTTGGAAACTTTTTCTTTTATTTACCTGTAAACTATTTAGTTGTGGGGGGGCAATTTCGTTAGGAATTCTGCACAAGTAGATATGTCCTATAATTCCATTTGCAGATTAGGAAATAGTTGACAACAGATGTGTAATGATAGGAAAAGGTACACAACTGTATGCCCCTAGGATAAATGTTATTCAGCTATTAAAAATCATGATGTTATAAGAGAATACTTAATGACTGTCAAATGTTCATGATATATTGAGAAAAGCCAGTAATGAAAGTATATCCATAAATATAACAAATAATACTTTTAAAATTAAATAAGAGCTTTTCGTGCTTTCCCTCCAATAATGTATAAACAAACATATAAGAAATATTTCCTTTAAAAAATACATTTGTGTGGGGGCACCTGGGTGGCTCAGTGGGTTAAAGCCTCTGCCTTCGGCTCAGGTCATGATCCCAGGGTCCTGGGATCGAGCCCCGCATCGGGCTCTCTGCTCAGCGTGGAGCCTGCTTCCTCCTCTCTCTCTGCCTGCCTCTCTGCCTACTTGGGATCTGTCAAATAAATAAATAAAATCTAAAAAAAAAAAAAAAAAAAAAATACATTTGTGGGGAGCGCCTGGGTGGCTCAGTGGGTTAAAGCCTCTGCCTTTGGCTCAGGTCATGATCCCGGGGTCCTGGGATCGAGCCCCGCATTGGGCTCTCTGCTCAGCAGGGAGCCTGCTTCCTCCTCTCTCTATCTGCCTGCTTCTCTGCCTACTTGTGATCTCTGTCAAATAAATAAATAAAATCTTTAAAAAAAAAATACATTTGTGGGGCACCTGGGTGGCTCAGTGGGTTAAGCCTCTGCCTTCGGCTCAGGTCGTGATCCCAGGGTCCTGGGATCAAGCCCCCCATCGGGCTCTCTGCTCAGCAGAAAGACTGCTTCCCCCTCTCTCTGCCTGCCTCTCTGCCTACTTGTGATCTCTTATCTGTCAAATAAATAAATAAGATCTTTAAAAAAATACATTTCCAATGAAGAACAGAACAAAAGAACCTCATATGAGGACTATTTGCACTTCAAGAAAATATCAGAGCTAATGAAGTCAAAAAGAAATTAGCAGAGCTAGAAAATATTAGCCAGACTTCTGCCAAGGAGGCAAATCTCCAGGGAGAAAATGAAGTGGCATTTCAGATGTCCTCTTCAGTGTAATTCCGTTAGTTCTGGTATTCAGTATGAAACCCTCGCCTCACTCTTAGAACAATGGAACAGTAAGCAGGACAGGGCTGGCCATACCGTGTGTCTTCCCATGCAAGCCTGTCTTCTCACTCTGCTGCAGCAACCAGTCCAAACAAGACAGGTGGCCTGGATTCCTGGACACACCGCAGGAACAAGAGAACCACCCCCAATCCCCAAAGCTGCTAATCCTGTAACTTTTGTATCTTCTTACTTTCCCCACCTTTTAGTGGCTAATAGGGCTCTTCCGGGGTAAAAGGAAATTTTTAAAAACAAAACAGAACTAAGGATTTGCTCTTCTGAAACAATAACCATGGAACTCGTTATTCCAGTCATGTCTGTTTCAAGTCTAATCAAACAGCTAGAGGTAAAAACCCCTAAGGGCCTAACCTTTTTCAAGAGCCCACAGAGGTCTATCTCCTCAAAGACCATATGCGCACACGCATGTGTGTGTATGAATGTCTAGTAAAAAAGAAAAAGACTGAAAAAGTATAAATATGTATGACTTTTGTAAGCAGGGGGAAGAACACCCAAACGTTACTTTTCAAAAATAAAAGAATAGAAGAAACAGAAAATTCTTTCCTATTACTAGCCAATAGTTAATTACAGAAGATATATAATTTTATTTTTTTTAAGATTTATTTATTTATTTGAGAAAGAGACAGTGAGAGAGAACATGAGAGGCTAGAAGGTCAGAGGGAGAAGCAGACTCCCCGTGGAGCTGGGAGCCCGATGTGGGGCTCGATCCCGGGACTCTGGGATCACGACCTGAGCTGAAGGCAACCGCTTAACCAACTGAGCCACCCAGACGCCCAAGATATATAATTTTAAAGTTGAATTAAGTTATCAAATTTGAATCCTGCAAAGAATGTGCCCTTTGTCATGTTCCATGAAAATTTATCATGTATTCAACCATAGAGAACATGTCAATAACTCTACAAAGTAGAGCTGAGATTAATAATAACAGTGATTTAGGGCGCCTGGATGGCTCAGTCGGTTAAGCATCTGCCTTCGCCTCAGGTCATGATTGCAGGGTCCTGGGGTTGAGTCCCATATCAGGATCCCTGCTCTGTGGGAAGCCTGCTTCTCCCTCTCCCACTCCCCCTGCTGTGTTCCCTCTCTTGCTGTGTCTCTCTCTGTCAAATAAATAAAATCTTTTTAAAAATAACAACAGTGATTTAAATGTTAAAACCCAATCACTCAGAATTGAAAATGACACAGGTAAGAGGAGCATCTGTCTTGCTCGCTCTGAGGCACAAGCCTGGGACACAAGAGATGCAACCCGTGCGCATGTGCCAGAGATGCAGTGTGCCAGTTTCCGATTCACTATCTCATATAAATCCTCCAGACCCCCCTTAACATCTCCCCCAGTCTGACAGAAAAGGACCTTGGGGCTCACATAGGTTTAGGCATATGTACAGCAGGCCTATGCACAGCTGCTCACACCCCAGCCCACCTGAGGGCACAGCCTCTGACACCTCTCCTACTACTCATCCCTTTAACTGTAACCATCAGAGACCCAAAAAATCATTTCCCTTCATAAAACTAATAAATAGAAACCAAAATTCATGAACCTGCTACTTAATCTTTTCCATTAGAGATTTCTATCTCTATCTCTATCTGGAATCTATCCACTAGAGGTTTCCTGTTTCCCTTTTTTCTTTTTTAAGATTTTATTTATTTATTTGTCAGAGAAAGAGAGCACAGGCAGCGGGAACAGCAGGCAGAGGGAACAACAGACTCCTCGCTGAGCAGGGAGCTGGATGCGGGACTCAATCCCAGGACCCTGAGATCATGACCTGGGCTGAAGGCAGATGTTTAACCAACTGAGCCACCCAGGCGTCCTGAGATTCCTTGTTTTTCAAGAAAATTCTGTGTGCATATATTTACCACCCACACAAATATCTATAAACAAAAATTAAAATGAAACTTTATACTAATCCTCAGAGACTTGATTATATCAGCTTGGCAAGTCCGAATAACAGATAAATGTCATTTTGAAAATAATAAAACAGGCCAAATAAATCAAAACAAATACCCTCCAATCTCCCCACAACCTTGGTGTGGCTAAAGAAAGAAAAAAATTCATGAAGCTATCAGACTAAAGCATGTCTAAAAATATGATGGCAAAGGATAGCTTTTTCTCCTTGGTGAATATAGACATCTTCTTCAACTATTCCTTCCACATATAAGTATATATTCTCCTATTTATTAATTTATTATTTAAAAGAAGCCTGGTTAAAAAAAAAAAAAGAATATGCATAAAAGTCCATGAAATCAAACAGAAAAAAACCCTGCTGAGACCATGCAAATACACTGTGATATCATACAGAACATTTTTAAAATCTCAAAATCAGAAAGAGATCAATGTTTCGACATTACCTTCCTGGAACCTGGTCTGGCTGGAATATAAATGTAATGTCCCAGACGAGAATCAAAGGGTACAGTGCACGGCCTCTTCGTGGCTGTCCTGGTGTCTGGCCCATCTCCACAAGGTTCCGTAGCTGAAGAGGTCATTGACAGGTTAAGTTTTGATAGTTCTTCGCTCAGCTGATCCACAAGAAGTTGTTGTTCTATTATTTTTTCATTCTTTGTAGAAAAGAGATGAACATTTTAAAAATAGAGAACCTCCGTATGTGTGTAATGGTTAAAAATAAATTGTACATTGCCCCAAACCACAACTACTTTAACAGCACCAAAAAACCTCATTTTTCCGCTGGTGAGTCTTCTGATGTTCACCAGCATCCAGGATCGTTCTGAAGGCTGAAAACTTTTGAAAAGGAAGCAATGGCAGACAGAGAGCCTAGAGAGATAACTACTCAAGGAAAATGGCCTGCACACTGTGATTGGTTGGTCTTTATAAACGGTTGGCCTTTCTGAGGGAAACCCAAGCGGTAACAAGAGAGAAGAGAGTTGCAAGTGGACAAAGAATTGCAAATGGCCGAGGTGGCAGCAAAGGAGACGAGCTGGTCACGGGTACGGTGAAGTGAAAGCCTTTCCTCGGTGCCAAAGAAAGCCCAAGCACAAAGAGATAAAAGGTAGGTAACTGATAGCCCTGGGAGAAAAAAGAACTTGGAAATCAAAAGCTGAACAAATTGTGTATCAGGAATGTGTGTGTGTATGTGTGTGTGTGCGTACACATGACGTGTGGCTTAGCTTTCTATGTATCCTCTAAAGAAACTTTTTCAGGTATATCCAGTCCAGCAAGCTCTAACATCAATCTTTGTTTTATCAGCACAAAATTATGTAAACAAGAAACTGTCATTCATCTTAATACTTCACATGTACTACAATGTTCAAATGGGGGGAGGGAGCCAAAAGTTATACAGTGCTAATGCTAAGCTATAAAAAGGCGACCTTATTAAAACTTCACGTATTCAGGGACGCCTGGGTGGCTCAGTTGGTTAAGCGGCTGCCTTCGGCTCAGGTCATGATCCCAGCGTCCTGGGATGGAGTCCCACATCGGGCTCCTTGCTTGGCAGGGAGCCTGCTTCTCCCTCTGCCTCTGCCTGCTTCTCTGTCTGCCTGTGCTCGCTCTCTCTCTCTCTAACAAATAAATAAAAATTTAAAAAATTTTTTTAAAAACTTCATGTATTCAGATAATTAAAGTATATGTCAATGGCATATATTGGAGTCTTTACATTTTCTGGGAAAGTGTAAAAATACCAATAATATTAGACTTTATTCAGTCAAGAGTGTATGGTATATGCTCCAGGAAAACCACCAAAACATAAAGAATAAAAGTACAAAACCTGAGCTCATGAAGTAAAAACAGAAAAATTAGAAACATACAATGAATCCAAAAGAAGATAAGAAAAGAGAGAAAAAAAAGAACAAGAACATAGAACAGGATAAGTAAAAGGACAATGGTGGAATTATAACCAAAATATAAGAGTCATTAAATTCATAAGTGAACTAAGTAATCCAATTAAAAAATTATAATTCATCAGAGAGGATTATAAAATTATATAACTTGCTGCTTACTAAGAAACACCACTAAAATAGACACACAAAGATGAAAGCTAAGATGGAGAAAGACACACCATGTAAAATTAATCAAAAGAAAGCTGGTAGGGCTATGTGAATACCCAAATAGATTTTAAGGCAAAACCATTAGAAAAGGTAAAAAATAGGGCGCCTGGGTGGCTCAGTGTGTTGGGCCTCTGCCTTCAGCTCAGGTCATGATCTCAGGGTCCTCGGATCGAGCCCCGCATCGGGCTCTCTGCTCGGCAGGGAGCTTGCTTCCTTCTCTCTCTCTCTCTGCCTGCTTGTGATCTCTCTCTGTCAAATAAATAAATAAAATCTTAAAAAGAAAATAAATAAAATGTTTAAAAAAAAAAAGAAAAGGTAAAAAATATTAAAAAGGGGGCCTGGGTGGCTCAGTGGGTTAAAGCCTCTGCCTTCGGCAGGTCATGATCTCAGGGTCCTGGGATTGAGCCCTGCATCGGGCTCTCTGCTCACTGGGGAGCCTGCTTCCCCCCTCTGCCTACTTGTGATCTCTGTCAAATAAATAAATAAAATCTTTATTTTTATTTTTATTTTTTTTATTTATTTGTCAGATAGAGAGCACAGGAGCGAGCACAGGCAGACAGAGTGGCAGGCAGAGGCAGAGGGAGAAGCAGGCTCCCTGCCGAGCAAGGAGCCCGATGTGGGACTCGATCCCAGGACGCTGGGATCATGACCTGGGCCGAAGGCAGCCGCTTAACCAACTGAGCGACCCAGGCGTCCCAATAAATAAAATCTTTAAAAAATATATATTAAAAAGTTGAATTCACCAGGATGATGTAACAATCATGCATTTCTATGTACTTAATAACACATCTTCAATACATAGAATGCAAAAATTGTCAGTACTATAACAAAGACCCCAAGAATTAGTAAAAATATAGATGTGAAGGGGCACCTGGGTGGCTGAGTTGGTGAAGCATCCAACTCTTGATTTTTGACTCAGGTCACGATCTCATGGTCATGAGATCCAGCCCTGCCTGAGGCTCTGCACTCAGTGCGCAGTCTGCCTTAAGATCCTCTATCTCCATTATGAGGCAAAAGAAAAAAAAAAAAAAATTCTCTCTCTGTTCCCTCAGCCCCCTGCCCCCACTCATGCATGCACTCTCTCTCAAATAAATAAATAAAATCTTAAAAAAAAATAAAGAAGAAAATGTCCATCACCAAAAAAGTCCATCAATAGAGTCAAGCAGAGTCAATTATCATATGGTTTCACTTACTTGTAGAGCACAAGGAATAACACATAGGACATGGGGAGATGGAGAGGAGAAGTGAGCTGGGGGAAATCATAGGGGGAGATGAACCATGAGAGACGGGGGACTCTAAAAAACAAACGGAGGGTTTTGGGGGGGGGGGGGGGGGGGGATGGGTGAGCCTGGTGGTGGGTATTAAGGAGGGCACGTATTGCATGGAGCACTGGGCGTGGTGCATAAACAATGAATCTTGAAACACTGAAAAAATAAAATTTCTTAAAAATAGTAGAATAGATGGGGCGCCTGGGTGGCTCGGTGGGTTAAAGCCTCTGCTTCGGCTCAGGTCATGATCCCAGGGTCCTAGGATCGAGCCCCGCATCAGGCTCTCTGCTCAGCGGGGAGCCTGCTTCTCCCCTCCCCTCTCTCTGCTTGCCTCTCTGCCTACTTGTGATCTCTGCCTGTCAAATAAATAAATAAATAAAATCTTTAAAAAAAAATAGAATAGAAACATAAATTGCAAAAAAAAAAAGGAAACATAAATTGCAATATATTCATACAATGAAATCCTGTATAGCTATAAACTGTAACAAGCTACAGTTACATTGTGGATGAATCAGAACAAAAAGATATTCAATAAAAGCAACTAGATACTAAAGAACATACATACTGAATGATTAAATTTATAAAAATTCCAAAATGTAAACTGTAGTGTTCAGGGATACATAATAAAACCATAAAGCAAAGCGAGAAAGCATTACTATGAAGTAAGGAAAGTGACTCTCTGAGCAGGACGAACTAAGGACTTCTGAGGGGCTGACAGTTTACTATGTCTTTTTTGTTTCTTAAGATTTATGTTTTTAAGTTTTTATTTAAATTCCGGTTAGTTAACATACAGGGTAATATTAGTTTCAGGTGTACAATATAGTGACTCAACACCTGCATACAATAGCTGGAGCTCATCACAACAGGTGCATGCCTTAATTCCCATCACCTGTTTCCTCCCCTCCCTCCCCGCCCCCTCCTCGTCGCTGCTAACCATAAGTTAGTTCTCTATAACTAATAGTCGATTCTCTCTCACTCTTTTTTCCCCTATGCTTATTTGTTTTTTTCCTAAATAGGAGGCTAAGACAGAAAAGTTGAAAGATTTAACCCAAGTTAAAGAGCAAATCACTGATGGGAGTATGAAGGGATGATCTAATAAATTTTAAAGCTTGTGTCTACCTTCCAGCTCTCATCACCATCACACTGCCTGTTACCTTGGCAAACAAGAGAATGGAAAGACACAGAGAAAACATGACCATCATACGACGTGCAAATTCAGTTCCTGGGTATCATCTTCCTATTTGTGAAGGATAAGTCAGGGTAACAATAAAAATGTTTTCTCTTTACACCGATTTAGGGGAAAAACTGTAATAACACTTTTAGTTGCCTGAAACTGCAACTGAAACCCATTTTTGTAAACACTCCCATTTATCATTTAAAATGCTCCTGTTCAGTGAAGTACTAGTTCAACTAAATCTACGGCTCTAGATAGTTAAGAAACTCTACCTGTAATCTATTCACTTTCTGCGCTTCTTTCAAAGATACCACGTGGCCTTTGTTTTCCTGGACCATCATTTGCACTTGGTTCTTTAGTTCCTTCACCTCCAGTTCTCTCTGATTAAACACAACTTCGTCGGCAGCCAGTGCACACTGGGAGATGGGAAAGAGAGCACAAGAGATTCATCACGGAAAACACTCAGGAGAGCCCAGAAATGACCACAGAAACTGGGGTTTTATTGACGATTTGACGATATCTCTTGAAATTTTTCTTATCCTATTCACTTCCAACATTTTTCTCTATCGTTATGAGAAAGACACAGTGTCGAGGACCTAGCATGACCATAACCTAAGAATGAATTACTGTAATGATAGAAAATTTTTCCTGGTTTTAGTTCCTGATTTTTAAAACCATAAAGTTACTCAGTTTCTAGAGTGCACTCAGTTAAGATTTTTACAAGCTTGCTAGAATTGCCAAGAGATTTTTAATGTGGGCTTTTAAAAATCAAAGCAGTCACATTTTCCAAATTGACCTATAGAATTAAGAATGCATTTGGATTTTTAAATAAAGAATATCTACTCATTTTATGCACTTTCACTATGAAGAGCTATTTTGAAGAGGTCTAAAAATATGGTTAAACAAAGAGTTTTCTTAATTTCTAGTGAACTGTGCCTGTTTTCAAATAAATGTGGGATATGCAAATAATACTTTAAAACAATTTTTAAATTAAATAAACAGGGGATGCCTGGGTGGCTCAGTTGGTTAAGCGGCTGCCTTCGGCTCAGGTCATGATCCCAGCGTCCTGGGATCGAGTCCCTCATCGGGCTCCTTGCTCGGCAGGGAGCCTGCTTCTCCCTCTGCCTCTGCCTGCCTCTCTGTCTGCCTGTGCTCGCGCTCTCTCTCTGTCTCTCTAACAAATAAATAAAAATAAAATCTTTTTTAAAAAAATGAAATAAACAGAAAGAAATGTAACATTTGTCAAGAGTCTATTCTATGCTAGATAATGGCTTGACATTTTAAAAATATCTCACTGAATAGACAGGGTTCTTTTCATGAAGAAACTAAAAGATTAAGGCCTCTCCCCAAGATGACACAGTAGATTAGTTAAATTAAACTCCTGATAGTCTAGCCCAGGGCTTATCTGGATCCAAAGCCCATGCTCTTTCTTCTAAGCTACAGGAAAAAACAAGAACAAGTAGCTGATTTGCAAAAACGAGTGTTCACTTTACAGAAGATTTCCTTCACAGAAACAGGCTATGTATGTTACTTCTCAAGCAATGGCATCAGGGAAGAGGGGCCCCTGCACTGAGAACCCACAGCCTGAGGCCTGCCTTGATTTTGTCACAGCCTTGTAGTAACACTTAGGGTAAGGCCCTTCTTTTCTCTGCTTGGGATCCTCAAATGACCAAACAAGGAAAGGACAAATGACCCTTTTAATCCTTATGACTCCATATGTGTATAGGACCTATGTGACTTCTTTCATAAAATAAGCTATAACTGGAATGCCTGGGTGGCTCTTGGTTAAGCAGCTGCCTTCAGCTCAGGTCATGATCCCAGGGTCCTGGGATCAAATCCCACATCAGGCTCCTTGCTCAGTGGGGAGCCTGCTTCTCTCTCTGCCTCTGCCTGCCACTCTACCTGTTTGTGCTCTCTCTCTCTCTGACAAATAAATAAAACCTAAAAAAAAAAAAAGGGGGAAATATTCCTTCTTAAAAAAATAAGCTATAACTGTAATTCTCGTTGGCTAATATCCTCTCTTATGGTAAAATTAATTGTGCATGTGAGCTTAAAATGTAATTGTCTTGGGGCGCCTGGGTGGCACAGTCGGTCGAGCATCTGACTCTTGGTTTCGGCTCAGGTCATGACCTCAGGGTTGTGAGATCGAGCCCTGAGTCAGGCTCTGTGTTCAGCAAGGAGTCTGCTGGAGATTCTCTCCCTCTCTCTCTCTCTGCCCCTCCCTCTGTCTCTGAAATAATTTTTTTTAAATGCAGTTTGGCTCCTAGTACTGCATATTTAACCATTTTTGCATATGCTTTATAAACTACAGCTCTGTTATTTATTAAAAGTGTTTAACTGTTGAGTAAATTCATGTTCACATGCTGTTTCTGTATTCCAACTACGGAATGAAAAGGCAACAAAGTCCTTTAAAAACAAAGTATTTATTAGGGGATGGAGTGTTCTAATAATTGACTAATACCAAAAACCAAGGATTCCAACACTACCTGACGGTGTCTAAAGAGGAGAAGATGGTAACTTCGGAGGGACACTTACTTCCCTAGCAACAGTCTGGCAGTAATTCTACCTGCGAGATAGCCCACAACCTCATCTTGGCTAGGAATTTTTGTTGTTGTTGTTGTTAAAGATTTTATTTATTATAGACAGAGATCATAAGTAGGCAGAGAGGCAGGCAGAGAGAGGAGGAAGCAGGCCCCATGCAGCGCAAAGAGCCCGATGCGGGGCTCGATCCCAGGACCCCGGGATCATGACCTGAGCCGAAGGCAGAGGCTTTAACCCACTGAGCCACCCAGGCGCCCCTAGGAATTTTTTTTAAAGTACTTATCTGCTTGTGTAATAGGCTCAAGGGAGCAGGGCTGAGCAAAGAGAACACCCACGCCTCTCCCTGCATAGACTTGCTATCTCCCTGCACAGAGTTCATCAAGTGGCCTTCACAGTAACCCCTGGCACGTGGCCCTGCATACAACTACTAAGTCCAATCACTTAGCTGTCACTGCTATGTAACGTCAGCCCAGGCAGGTAAAAAATGAATGAGAAAATAATGAACTGGTATTTATGGAGACTTACTCCTGGCCGGGCATCGTTCTCATCATTTTATGGGAACTAGTGCTTTAATAATCTTCACAACAACCCTACAAGGTGCTTGTTAATACTGTTTCTATTTCATGGATGAGGAAACTGAAGCACACAGAGGGGAAGTATTTGCCTGAGGTCACAGAGCGAGGCAGCAAAGGAGTCAGGATTCAAACCTTGGGGGGTTGGGTACCTACATTCTTTTTTTTTTTTTTTTGGGGGGTACCTACATTCTTAACTATTATGTTTATTCTGTCTCTCTCACAGAAAAGGAAGTTTAAAAAACAACTTTTTAAAGAGACACACGAGGTGAGGAATGACAGCTGGCATTTGTCTATTTGCTACTCAGCGGTATCCAGGGTTACTTGTCCTGCAAGACGGCAGACCAAAAAGACAAAATTCATTTTTTAAAATTGGGAAATACTGGGGCGCCTGGGTGGCTCAGGGGGTTAAGCCTCTGCCTTCGGCTCAGGTCATGATCTCAGGGTCCTGGGATCGAGCCCCGCATCGGGCTCTCTGCTCGGTGGGGAGCTTGCTTCCCCCCCGCTCTGCCTACTTGTGATCTCTATGTCAAATAAATAAATAAAATCTTTTAAAAATAAAAATAACAAAATAAAATTGGGAGATACTGAATGTTCTCTCTCTCACTTGAAGATTAATAGCATCCACTAGCACTTTCAAAGTCTCGAGAAGTTTGGGTTCTTTGCAATCGAGCTAGCATTCCCGAAAATCATCTGCTCCTGATGCCCTTTTCCACCAAGACTGTTAATATCTTTGGGAAGTCTTAATCTTGAATGCATCATCTCGAGCAAGTGTAATTCGGGGTTTCCAACAGATGGAAAGAAAAAGTTAGTATCCACCCATCCTCAACCAAGGGGTTTTATGGGTTTCCATTTTCAGGCACCTTAGAAGCAGGAAGGAAAAGCACTTCCTACCGCCAACCCCTATAGTGTCCCAAAGTTCAAGCTTCCCATCAACCATACTTCCCATTCTGCCAGTGTCTTATACCAAAGAGGAAGGGCCAGACCTGCCCTATCTACGAGGAAGGTAGGGCAGAGTCACTGCTTTAAAATTTAAAAATCCGTAATTTTAGAGGTATTACTTTAAATGCTTATATTTAAATATCAGAAGCTCTGAGATAGAACCAGCAGTCCTCATAGTGCATTCAGCAAAGACCATTTTAGTGCGTCCTTTAGGTCCTTTCAGGGCATCCAAGAGATCAAAACTATTTTCCTAATAATGCTAAGCTAGTATTTTCCCTGTTTACCATGTTGACATTTGCACTGATGGTACATAAGGGTGGGTAAAACTGCTGGCTCCCAGTGTGAATACGGGACCTGACACCAGACTGTACCTGGAGTCACTGTCTTCCTCACTGCCATGCACTCACAATACAAACAATTGCCAGCTTCACTTAAGAGTATCTTGATGGGGTCACCTGGGTGGCTCAGTCAGTTAAGCATCTGCCTACGGCTAAGGTCATGATCCCGGGGTCCTGGGATCAAGGCCCGAATCAGGCTCTCTGCTCAGCAGGGAGTCTGCCTCTCTCTCTCTGCCTCTGCCTCTCCCCCGCTTGTGCTCTTGCTCTCTCTCTCTCTCAAATAAATAAATTAAATCTTCAAAAAAAGAAAAAAGAAAAAGAATATCTTAATGAAGCAATAAAATTTATTTCATTAAATCTCAACCTATGAGTACTTTTTGGTATTCCATGTAATGAAATAGGAGGTATTTCAAAAGTAGCTCTGCTGTATAATGAAGGGTGATGGTTATCTATGGGGAAAAATGTTTATGCAACTGACTTGCAAGCTGAACTAGCCACATTTTTCACAGGGAGCTATTTTAATTCTAAAATCAACTGTAGTTACTCACACCTGAGTATGTGACAAACATTTTCTCAAAAAGGAAAACAACCATTCTGGGGCACCTGGGTGGCACAGTCATTAAGTGTCTGCCTTTGGCTCAGGTCATGATCCCAGGGTGCTGGGATCGAGCCCCGCATCAGGCTCCCTGCTCGGTGGGAAGCCTGCTTCTCCCTCTCCCACTTGCTCTGCTTGTGTTCCCTCTTTCACTGTGTCTCTCTCTCTCTCTCTCTGTCAAATAAATAAATAATCTTTTAAAAAAAGAAAAAAACCGTCATTTCTAGGGAAACAACAATATTTGCTGCAAATGATAAAATTCAAGTTTCATGCAAAAATTAGAATTTTGGAAAACATTTCTGCTGCGAGTTTGACAGGTTCCAATACTTAAGGACCCTGCTGGTAAGATCAGTGGGTAAGATTAGTGAATGTAATTATTTGATACTGTCTAATGATATGTGTCAACATTTGGAAGATCTGCATAATTTAGTAAACAAATATTTTCCAAATGACCAATAAGTGATAATTTAGAATCATGTGATAAAAGATCCAAAGTACAAGATATAGTGAATTTTAAGGTATAAATATTAATGTAACAAAGACAGTTTCAAATTCCACATGGCCAGTGGAATTTTCCAGATTTCCAGGAAATCTCTACTGGTTGAGTTTTGGTGTAATAGCAAAGACAAAATATCCGTAATTATCTGAAAAAGCCATTAAAAGATTCTTCCCTTCCAACTACAAATCTATATGAAGCTGGCTTTTCTTCATATACTTCAACTAAAACAACATATTGCAACGAACTGAAAGCTGAAGCAGATATGAAAATCCACCTGTCTTCTATTAGGCCAGACATGTAAAATGTGAAACAATTCCACTCTTACTAAACTTCTTTTGTTTTGGAAAATAGTTATCTTTCATGAAGAAAAGTTATTTATTTTACATGTAATCAGGCTATCATTGTTAGTTTTCAGCGAGTTAATTGTTTAAATTATTGTGTTTTAATTCTAATGTGTTAAGTATCAATAGATACAGTCCCCATAAACAAAAGCTCTTTAGAAGACCTCATTTCACTTTATTTTTTTTTAGGATTTTATTTATTTATTTGACAGAGATCACAAGTAGGCAGAGAGAGGGGGGGAAGCAGGCTCCCTGCCGAGCAGAGAGCCCGATGCGGGGCTGGATCCCAGGACCCTGGGATCATGACCTGAGCAGAAGGCAGAGGCTTTAACCCACTGAGCCACCCAGGCGCCCCTAGAGGACCTCATTTTAAAAATGTAAAGAAATCTTGTGAACAGGGTGCCTGGTGGCTCACATGGTTAAGCCTCTGCTTTTGGCCAGGTCATGATCCCAGGGCTCTGGGATTGAGTCCCACATTGGGCTCCCTGCTCAATGGGGATCCTGCTTCTCCCTCTCCTGCTCCCTTACTTGTGCTCTCTCTCTCTTTCTCTGTCAAATAAATAAATTAAATCTTCAAAAAAAAAAAAAAAAGAAATCTTGTGAACAAAAAGTTCAAGAGCTAGGGGCGCCTGGGTGGCTCAGTGGGTAAAAGCCTCTGCCTTCGGCTCGGGTCATGATCCCGGGGTCCTGGGATCGAGCCCCGCATCGGGCTCTCTGCTCAGCAGGGAGCCTGCTTCCCTTCCTCTCTCTCTGCCTGCCTCTCTGCCTACCTATAATCCCTGTCTGTCAAATAAATAAATAAAAATCTTTAAGAAAAAAAAAAAAAGTTCAAGAGCTATTGTAATAGAGGTTTCTTTCTAATACATATAAAAAGGCCTTGAGGAAAGATTTCTAACTAGAAAGCTATGTTTTTAACTATACATTTTCCTATTTTCCACAACCGGCAGAATATCCATTTGTCTACCAGACAGGACTGGATGTATCTTGTTTCCCATGATTTCCCCAGTGACATAAAATCTTCCCATACTGTGTTTGAATGGAAGGTGAAAAGCCTAACTCTAAACTCGACGTACGGTTATACCATATGAGTACGTACACCTACATCCCTTAAATACTGTCAAATAAGAGGATTTCTTTTCTTGTTCAAAAAAACCAGCATTCCACACTCAAAGGATGAAGTATTTTTTTTCCTTCAAGAACCACCGGCCCAAAGAGGAATAAAGACTCACTAACATACAACTTCATTTTGTTTCTGAAATTGTGTTTCCCTTCATCTTCTAAATCAATGAGCAGGACTGCAAGATTCTGCTTCATAGATATACCAAGTGAAGCTATTAAAAGAGAAAGGACAAGGAGCTGAGAAGGTGTGAATTAAGAGGACAAAGAAGTAGGAAAAGGAAAGAAGAAACTGAGCAAAGGCAAATGAGATTTTACACATAATCCTTTCGAAAAACTTCTGAGATTCCAAAATGACCCTTGTCCAAGTAAAAGGAGTCGTCCGACATGCCACCAACAAAAGGCATCCACCTACCTGGCATTTCTTCAGCTCTCGCTTCAGCTGGAGGACCGTAACGTGCTGAGGCCCTTCTCCCAGGTTGCCCAGGCCGTGGCCCCCCCGGAAGGAGGTGAACACCGCCTTCTTGACCTCCTGAGTCATGTTGAGCCACTCCTGCAGTTTGTGCAGCTGCTTTGGGTTCAGTCGGACGGCCTCCTTCAGGTCCACCAGGAAGGTAACGGCCTCCTCCACGCAGTTCTGGTAACTCAGACATTCGCCTTGCAGCTGGGCCACTTGCTCCTCCAGAGAATGGATCCTGTTTCTCTCGGGAGTCTCCTCTGGATGGATCTGGCTGCTTTGGCTGATGCTAGCCTGTTGGCTTTGCAAAGCTTCTCGAAGCAGCTTGATTTCAAACTCCATTTCGTCCATTCGGTCTGACTCGGGGCTGAAGTTTAAGGCGGGCTTGTTTCTAATGTTGCGGGCTCTGTTGGCATATTTGAGGGAATTTAAGGACTCATCAAAATCTGAGGAGGATGGGCTGACACAAGTGATCATGACAGTCTTGGCGCTGCCTCCCAGGGAATCTTTCAGAAGCCGGGTAATTTTCGCGTCCCTATAGGGAATATGTGAACTCTTCCTGCGGGGGTCCCCGAGAGCGCTGATGACGTTGCCTAAAGCCAGCAACCCACTGTTGATCTGAATGGATTCTTTGAACCGTTCGCCAGTATTCCCTGTTTTGGTTACTCTTTCGGAGCCAGCCAAGTCCACAAAGTGGAACTTTGAGACAATCTGCCGACGGGAGTACCACGATCCGTCTTCACCTGCCTCTATGTTTTTCTCCACTTGACAGATGCTGATTGTAAAAATCGCATGTGATCTACTGGAGTGCTCGTTCATTTGCGTGGTCCCTGTGTGCCTGGCTGCGTTCCCCATCTCCAGGAGACTCATCACCTCATCTGCGCTCTCCACCTGGCATTCTTTGGCCCCAACAATCACTTAAAACAACAACAGCAAGTTTTGAAACCAAATTTTAATCAAAACCCAATTACAACAGTTAATATTGGCTAAACTGCCCAGGCTAAGAAAAGCTCTTAAAAATAAAAAAATTGGGGCGCCTGGGTGGCTCAGTGGGTTAAAGCCTCTGCCTTCGGCTCAGGTCATGATCCCAGGGTCCTGGGATCGAGCCCCGCATCGGGCTCTCTGCTCAGTGGAGAGCCTGCTCCCCCCTCTCTCTCTGCCTGCCTCTCTGGCTGCTTGTAATCTCTCTCTGTCTGTGAAATAAATAAAAAATCTTAAAAAAAAAAAAAAATTTTTTTTTTAAATAAAAAAATCAATAGCACTTCAAACAATAGCGACATCAGCAACATCATTAAGTAATTTTAGATAATCTCCCAAAGGAATGATTTTAATAGCACTCATTTTGATATTTACATTCTAAAATAAGTAATATATACATATGTTTTAAATAATTCTTTGGAGTCACACTCAATTCTTTTTAAGATGACTGATCAAAGAAAAACTCCTTATTCCAGTATTTTGACTTGTAGAGTCTAATAGACTTACTAAAAAAAATAGATGAACTCAGAAGAGTTTCTTTTTCTTTTTCTGTCTTCTATTAAGAAAACTCAGAAGAATTTTCAGTAGTAGAAGAAACTTCAGTAGTAGAAGAAAACTCAGAAGAACTAATCAGTAGTAGATTAATGAAAAGAAATTCATGTCTTTTGAGTTTTGTTAATATTCAAGTCATCCTTAGGCTTCTGGTTTTTGGTATTGTGTGGTCATGACCAATGATAAATGACAACTTCAGTGTAAATAAAATTGGTTATTCATTTTAAAAATAGGTATGCCGGGGTGCCTGGGTGGCTCAGTGGGTTAAAGCCTCTGCCTTCAGCTCAGGTCATGATCTCAGGGTCCTGGGATCAAGCCCCGCATCAGGCTCTCTGCTTGGCGGTGAGCCTGCTTCCTCTTCTCTCCCTCTCTGCCTGCCTCTCTGCCTACTTGTGATCTCTGCCAAATAAATAAATAAAATCTTTAAAAAAAAATGAAAACAGGTATGCCCTACATAATAGCAGAGTACAAGTTAAACAAATGTGATGGCAATTCAAAAAAACAAGTTTCTATTTCAAGAACAGCGGAATAAAAGCCACAAATAAACCAAAGCTTACTGCCCACATTATTTGTTTATATTCAAACATATTTCAAAAAGCAGCAGGCAGATTTGGGATTTGAATCAGAGTAATAAAGCTCCTGATTCTGTGCTTGAATTACAATGACCCGTTTCCTCTTTATACAGATCCTGTTATGTCACTGTCTTCTTGAAAAATAATCATTTTGCTTTCATTATTTCCAACATGACACCTTAACAACCGAGAACATTTAAAGTTCTAGTACCTATACTACAAACAGGAATGCTAAAATGTCAGCAATTATAAAATATGACAGTGTAACTGTAAAGCAAAGGACAACTTTCATAAATTTTTCCCATTAGGCTACAGCTTAGCACTATCTCTGGTCCTCAAACCCAGCTGTGAATCACCTGGAAGTTTTATAAAAGAGAAAGTAGCAAGGCCCAGGCCCCATTCCAGACAAATTCATGAGAATTTCTGAAAAGTGGGGCCCAAAAGACAGTATTACTTAAAAAGCTTCCACAGTGATACTGATGGTGCAGCAGTCCAGGCTGGATACGAAACACTGCTTCACACACAGGAACTGAATAAATATGTCAAACAAATACACTTTGGTAGTGAATGGAACATTACATAAGACAGACGCCAACTGGTCTTAAGACAATTTGTTGCCATCTTCCCAAAACTTTGGCAGAATTGATATTAGCTATTAAGTTTATCAGGAGGGATAGTATATACTTCTGCATTATTTGATTATTCTACAATAAACATGTGTCATTTCTGTTATCTTCTTAACAGAAGATAAAAATTCTCAATAATTATATTTTATATGATACAGAAGCTCAAAACATTGGCCTGCAATCTGTCCAGAAAAGAGAAACTAGACTGAATTATCTACTAACACCGTAAATGACTATGTCTGCTTTCTTTCTAAAAACAAAACAGGGGCGCCCGGGTGGCTCAGTGGGTTAATGCCTCTGCCTTCGGCTCAGGTCATGATCTCAGGGGGGTCCTGGGATCGAGCCCTGCATCGGGCTCTCTGCTCAGCAAGGGGCCTGCCTCCTCCTCTCTCTCTCTCTCTGCCTGCTGCTCTGCCTACTTGTGATCTCTGTCTGTCAAATAAATAAATAAAATCTTTAAAAACAAAAACAAAAAACTGAAAAAACAAAAACCCATTTTCTCCAAACATCCAGGAATGCCAGGGCTGCCAAGACAAGGCCAATAAGAGGACAAACTTCACTGCCCCCTGCAGGCAGTCTGAATGAGCTTGCTTTCCTAACTGCTAGGAAATTTCCTCAAGGAGTCAGTGACTCCTCAGGTGGGATCCTTTATCTCCAAGAAGGGTTCTACCTAAGTATCTTTCCTAAGAGGGAAACACAACCAAGTCAGTGTTATCAATAATAGTGAAAATCTAGAAACAGCTTAAATGTCCAAGAATGGAGCATTAATTTTAAAAAGCATAATACATTCCAAAGACAAAATGACCACATGACCACGAAGAGTCATAAGTTTGAAAAATATTTAACCGTGTGTGAAAATGCCCACAATATAAATATTAAGTGAAAAAATAAGGAACAATGTTACACGTCAGGTTCTAAGTATATTAAAAAAAATTTATATGTGCACAGAAAAAGAAATCTAGAAGGAAACACACCAAAAACAGAAGTTCTTTCTGGGTTCTGGGATTAAAGATGATCTTCAACTTTCTTCCTTAAAACTTTCCTATGTTTTCAAAGTGTTCTACGCTGAACATATTACCCTTTAAATCAGAAAAGCAGAAAGTGTTATTCTTTAAAATACTTATATTTTGACCCAACTAACCTTTTCCCATTTCCAAACAAATGGATATTTAATGAAATTAACAGGTTGTTATCATAGAAATTCAGACCTCAAGAAGCACAACAACGGACAGGTAAGTGTCAGTATGGAGGAGCAAACACATAAACGGTGCAAATTTTAAAAAGAGAGAGAGAGAGAGAGGAAGGAGGCAACAGATGTGCTGGGACAAAAATCAAAGAGGAAGAAAGGAGAATTCTGGAACAACTTGGACAAACACCAAAGGAAGAAGCCATCTCCACTCTGGGGAAAACTCTGGGAGGAAAAAAAAAAAGCACAAAAACTAATTTAGCCTATTTCAAAGTCTTGCTGGAGATCAACTCAGAGCAGGGGCATTATAGAAAATAAGTACCCTGAATTACAACTTGTTAACTTAATCTTACCAACCTGTCTGAACTATGTTTCACATGGGTGATTTAATGGATATTGGTAATCAAAAAGTTACCCAATTTTAAAGTAAAAACAAATGCATTTTGCTTCAATATCTGTTTTAAAGATTCTTTGGAATACATCCCGAAAATCAATTAAATCACATCTATTTGCTAGTGAAGGTTATCAGTTAAGTAGGCTACTTTACCTGTGTTTCCTTTTTCATCTTCTCGGATGTGAAGATCTTTCATAGATGTTTCCAATTCTAGAAGATCTCTTAGGTCTTCCTTATATACTTCGATATAAGACACTTTAATACTAAAGTCAATGCTAGGGTTTTCAGAGATATTTTGAAATATTTCTTGGATAGCTCGAGGAATGATACCCTTTTGTCCTTCCACAACTGAAGCTAAAAATTTAAAGAAAGGACATGTGAAAATTAAAATATAAGAAAGGCTAAAACCCTACATTTATAACATATTTTTATATAACTATATTACAAATTTCTAAAACCATAACTTCAAAATCATGTGTAAAGGTTTCCACAATTTTTAAAAAAGTTTTAAAAATTTTAAATAAGCAGAAGAATAAATTGAGACTTATTAAATACATTAGGCCAATTCAGAAACCTATCTACCATTTGTAGCATCGTTCCATGGGAAATACATTCCAAGCTACAAAAAGCTGGCTTTCAAATGAACCTTAAAAAACAGCTTCCAGGTTGAAAATTAACAATGTTTAGATCTTGGGCAGCATCCTGAAAATCTGAACCTCTACTAACTTGGACTGCCTTTCACCTAATTTAAGATGCAAGACTGCCATCATGTGGCAAGTAAAGGAAGCTATAGGTTTTTCTAACACAAAGGAAAAAATGAAGATTGAAGATTCTTTCCTTTTTTTTTAAGATTTATTTTATTTATTTTAGAGACAGTGTGTATTATACACAAACACTGAATCATAGAACAGTACATCAGAAACTAATGATGTACGTTGACTAACATGTCATAAAAAATAATAAATAAAATGGAATCATACCAAAAAAATTTTTTTAGAAAGAATGCGTGTGTATGTGCAAGTGGGGAGAGTGGTAGAGGGAGAGGGGAAGAGACTCCCTCCTGAGTGTGGATCCAACAGGATCCCAGGACCCTGAGATCATGATCTGAGCAGAAATCAAGAGTTGATCACTTAACCCACTGAGCCACCCAAGCACCCCTAAAGATCCCTTTTTGAGAGTTTCCAGAAACTAGCCAACAGCATTATGTATAAATTACAGTACAATACATGCTTTGTAGATTAGCCAGAATGTAAGGCTGATTTGAAATAGTTCATTCATTCCCCACTTCCACAGATAACAAAGCACAATAATTGAAAAGACTTATCAGAATGCTGAATCTCAAATAATATTTATAATAAAGCTTCAATATGTATTTCAGTAATCTAAATATCATACTTTTCAATGTTATACTTACATTGCTCAGATAGACTGTTTCAAGAGAGAGAACTTGTAAAGTTTTATATCTCAACAGCCATTATTTAGCTATTATGTTATTTATAGAACACACAAGTGTTTCTAGAGAATGTATGCCTGGTACAAGTCAGTAAATCCAAGGTTCTGAGAAGTAGGAAAATGAGTATCAGTAAATAATCACCATATTGAAATATAAGAGATTATTATTCTGCCACACTGCCTAGCATGGTACCCTAGACACAGTACAAATGCTTGACAAATTATTTATTGGAGGAAAAAAAAACCCAGCATTATTAAAAATCAGACAGCAGATGATTGATCCAGATTTGGAGTCCTTAAAAGCCTGGGAAATAAAGAAATGCTTAACAACTTCACTAATATACCAAGAAATGTAACTTCAAACAACAAAGTACAATTTTTCACCTATCAGATGACCACAAAAAATTTTGGATTTATAATATCCAATAAGTGACAAGAATACAAGCAAATGGCTTTCATATATATTTCAATATATATTCATATATTGGTGGTAGGAATTACAGCCTTTTTGGAGGCTGATTTGCCAGTATCTATTTACATTTTAAGTGTGCATTCCCTTTGACTCAAAAAATCCACTTCATGGAATCTCTTTTATACAAATACTAACACAGGTGCAAAGTTAAATATACAAAGATATACACTGCAATTTTTTTATCATAGTAAAAATCAGAAACAACCTAAATAAATGTCCATTAATACTGGAATGGAGGAACTATGGTCCATTCAAACTATGGAATATTATATAGTCCAAAAAATGAGATGAAATTCTATGACCTATACAGGAAGTAATGGAATATTTTATATTGTCAAATGCAAAAATAGTTATAGAATCACAGGCATAATAATTCATTAAACAAACAAATCAACAAGAAAAAAAAACTACATGTGTATTCCTAAATTGCCTAGAAAAACAGCTAGAGACAGAGACCCAAATAAAATTACTAATGGAAGGGGAGAAATAAGAACCAACACCACAGATAGACAAACAAACATAATAGAATACTATGAAAACCTGTATGACAACAAACTGGACAACTTAGAAGAAATGGATAAATTCCTAGAAACATATAACCTACTAAAACCAAAGCAGGAAGAAATAGAAAATTTGAACAGACCAATCACTAGCAATGAAATTGAATCAGTAATCCAAAAACTCACAAAAAAACAAAAATGCAGGACTAAATGGCTTCACAGAAGAATTCTACCAAATGGGGCGCCTGGGTGGCTCAGTGGGTTAAGGCCACTGCCTTTGGCTCGGGTCATGATCCCAGGGTCATGAGATCGAGCCTCGCATCGGGCTCTCTGCTCTGCGGCCAGCCTGCTTCCTCCTCTCTCTCTCTGCCTCTCTGCCTACTTGTGATCTCTGTCTGTCGGATAAATAAATAAAATCTTTAAAAAAAAAAAAAAAAAAGAATTCTACCAAACATTTCAAGAGTTAGTACTCATTCTTCTCAGGGCACCTGGGTGGCTCATTGGTTAAGCATTTGGCTCTTAATTTCGGCTCAGGTCATGATCTTGGGGTATCAGGCTCTCCACTCAGCAGAGTCTGCTTGTCTCCCTCTCTCCCTGCCCCTGCCCTTGCTCTCATTCTCTCTCTAAAATGAATAAAGAAATCTTTGGAAAAAAGTTAATACCCACTCTTCTAAAACCATTAAAAAAAAAATACAAGA
This sequence comes from Taxidea taxus jeffersonii, assembly GCA_003697995.1. Lineage (NCBI taxonomy): Eukaryota > Metazoa > Chordata > Mammalia > Carnivora > Mustelidae > Taxidea > Taxidea taxus. The sequence continues at coordinate 61,985 of ML093485.1, read as the reverse complement.
GGAAAGAAAACTTCCAAATTCATGCTGTAAAGCCAGTATCACCCTGATACCAAAACCAGATAAAAACACCCCCAAAAAAGAGAACTACAGGCCATTCTCTCTCATGAATATAGATGCAAAAATCCTCAACAAAAGACTAGTCGATTGAATCCAACGATACATTAAAAAAATCACACCACTGTCAAGTGGGATTTATTCCCACGATGCAAGTGTACTTTAATATTTGCAAAACAATCAATGTGACACATCACATCAATAACAGAAAGGATAGGGACACCTAAGTGGCTCTGTTGATTAAGCATCTGCCTTCGGCTCAGCTTATAATCCCAGAGTCCTAGGATCCTGCTCCTCCCTCTGCCTGCCTCTTACCTTGCTTGTGCTTGAGTGCTCTCTTTCTCTCTGACAAATAAGTAAATAAAATCTTTTAAAAACTAACGGTAAGGATAAAAACACAGGATCATTCAATAAATGCAGGAAAAGCATTTGACAGGGGAACCTGGGTGGCTCAGTGGGTTAAAGCCTCTGCCTTCGGCTCAGGTCATGATCCCAGGGTCCTGGGATCGAGCTCTACATCGGGCTCTCTGCTCAGCAGGGAGCCTGCTTCCCCCTCTCTCTCTGCCTGCCTCTCTGCCTACTTGTGATCTCTGTCTGTCAAATAAATAAATAAAATCTTTAAAAAAAAAAAAAGGTCTTCAGCAAACGCTGTTGGGAAAACTGGATAGTCACATGCAGAAAAATGAAACTGGACCACTTCCTTACACCATACAGAAAAATAGACTCAAAATGGATGAAAGACCTGAATGTGAGAGAGGAATCCATCAAAATCCTAGAAGAGAACACAGGCATTAACCTCTTTGACCTTAGCCGCAGCAACTTCTTGCTAGACATGTTTTCAAAGGCAAGGGAAACAAAGGCAAAAATGAACTATTGGGACTTCATCAAGATCAAAAGGTTTTTGGGGGGAAAAAAAAGATAAAAAGTTTTTGCACAGCAAAGGAAACAGTCAACAAAACCAAAAAAACAAAGGACAGAATGGGAGAAGATATTTGCAAATGACATATCAGATAAAAGGCTTGTATCCAAAATCTATAAAAAACTTAACAGGGTGCCTGGGTGGCTCAGTTGGTTAAGCAACTGCCTTCGGCTCAGGTCATGATCTTGGAGTCCTGGGAGCCCACATCGGGCTCTCTGCTCAGCAGGGAGTCTGCTTCTCCAGCTGACCTCTCTCCTCTCATGCTGTCTCTCATTCTCTCTTTCTCAAATAAATAAATAAAACCTTATAAAAAGAAAAGAACTTACCAAATGCAATACCCAAAGAACAAATAATCCAATCAAAACATGGGCAGAAGACATAAACAGACCTTTCTCCAAAGAAGGTATCCAGGTGGCCAATAGACCCATGGATGCTCAACATCACTTGGTGTCAGGAAAATACAAATCAAAGCCACAATGAGATGATACCCCCTCACACCTGTCAGAATGGCTAAAATTAACAAGTCAGGAAAGGACAGATGCTGGCGAGGATGTGGAGAAAGGGGAACCCTCCTACACTGTTGGTGGGAATGCAAGCTGGTGCAGCCACTCTGGAAAACAGCATGGCGGTTCCTCCAAAAGTTGAAGATAGAGCTACCCTATGACCCAGCAATCGCGCTACAGGAATTTACCCCAAAGATACAAATGTAGTGATCCGAAGGCTCATCTGCACCCCAATATTTATAGCAGCAATGTCCACAATAGCCAAACTTTGGAAAACCCCAGATGTCCATCAAGAGATGAATGGATCAAGAAAATGTGGTATATATATACATACATATATGTATATACATACATATATATATATGATCCATTCATCTTGATGAATTCATTCATATATATATTGATCCATTCATCTTTTGATGGGGATATATATATATACACACACATATATATACCACATTTTCTTGATCCATTCATCATCAAGAAAATGTGATATATATATATACACATACATACACAATAGAATATTATGCAGCCTTCAAAAAATGAAATCTTGCCATTTGCAATCATGTGGTTAGAAATAGAGGGTATCATGCTAAGCAAAATAAGTCAATCAGAGAAAGACAATTATCATATGATCTCACTGATATGTAGAATTTAAGAAACAGGGCAGAGGATCATACATGAAGAGAGGAAAAAACAAAACAAGATGAAACCAGAGGGAGACAAACCATAAGACTCTTAATTATAGGAAACAAACTGAGGGTTGCCGGAGGGTTGGGGATGGAGGGTTGGAATGATGGGGTGATGGACATTGGGGAGGGTATGTGTTGTAATGAGCACTGGGTATAAGACTGATGAATCACAAACCTGTACCCCTGAAACAAATAATACATCATATGTTAATTAATTGAATTTAAATTTTAAAAACTGCAGTAATCAAAACAGTATGGTACTGGCATAAAAACAGACACATAGACAGAAAAGAAAAGAAAACCCAGAAATAAACCCATAATTATAGGCTCAATTAATCTTAGACAAAGGAAGAATGATTATACAATATGAAAAAGACAATCTCTTCAACAAATGGTGTTGGGAAAATCGGGCAGCTGCATGCAAAAGAATGAAACTGGAACACCCTCTTCTATAATACACAAAAATAAATTAAAAAATGGATTGAAGACCTAAATGTGAGACCAGAAATCATAAAAATCCTTGAGGAGAGCACAGGCAGTAATCTCTCTGACATCAGCTGTAGCAACATTTTTTAGATATGTCTCCTGAGGCAAGGGAAACAAAAACCAAAGTAATAGAAAGCTTCTGCCCAGCTGAGGAAATAATCAACAAAACTAAAAGGCAGCCTACTGAATGGGAGAAAATATTTGCAAATAACACCAATAAAGGGTTAATATCCAAAATATATAAAGAACTGATACAACTGAACACCCAAAGGCAAATAATCCAATTCAAAAATGGGCAGAAGACAGGAACAGACATTTCGCCAAAGGAGATCTCCAGGTGGCCAACAGACCCAAGAAAAGATGCTCAATATATTCATCACGGAAAACTGAATCAAAACTACAGTGAGATGCCACCTCACACCTGTCAGAATGGCTAACATCAACAACACAAGAAACAACAGGTATTGACGAAGATATGGAGAAAAAGGAAGCTCCTTGCACTATTAGTGGGAATGCAAATGGGTGCAGGCACTAAGGAAGAGTATGGAGGTTCTTCAAAACTTTAAAAAGAGAACTACCCTCTGATCTAGTAATTGCACTACTGGATATTTTCCCGAACTTTGAGAGCAGCTGAAGTGTCCATCAATAGATGAATGGATAAAGAAGACACAGCACACACACACACACACGACAGAATTATTCAGCCATAAAAAAGAATGAAATCTTACATTTGCAAAGACATGGACAGAGCTACAGAATATAATGCTGAGCAGGATAAGTCAGTCATAGAATGGCAGATACCATATGATTTCACTCATATGTAGAATTTAAGGAACAAAACAAACAAGCAAAGGAAGAAAGAGAAAGAAAGAGGGACAAATGAAACGGGCTTTGAACTAAAGAGAATAAATGGATGGTTAATGGATGGGAGGTGAATGCGGCAATGGGGAAGAGGAGATGGGGATTAAAGAGCAAACTTATCATGATGAAAAAATATAAAATGATTTTTAAAAAGAATTTAAAAAGCTATAGGAAAAAAGTAAAAAACTGCTTCTCATGGTGTTCTCAAGCACAAAGTATTTTAGAGCAGTTAAAATATTCTAGGATAATAGATAAACAATAACTTTTTCCCTTAAGGTATTAAAATTGTATGCATGGCCTCTTAATAAAAGCAATATAGCTATAATTATGTCACCAAGCTCTAAACATTTTATAAACCTTATTAGTAAAAGAACATACTGAGTTTTAAGGATCATAAAACATTTTCCCATTTAAAAAAAAAAAAAGCTATCACCACTGCTATTCAACATAGTACTAGAAGTCCTAGCCTCAGCAATCAGACAACAAAAAGAAATTAAAGGCATCCAAATCGGCAAAAAAGAAGTCAAACTATCGCTCTTTGCAGATGATATGATACTATATGTGGAAAACCCAAAAGGCTCCACTCCAAAACTGCTAGAGCTTGTACAGGAATTCAGTAAAGTGTCAGGATATAAAATCAATGCACAGAAATCAGTTGCATTTCTTTACACCAACAACAAGACAGAAGAAAGAGAAATTAAGGAGTCAATCCCATTTACAATTACACCCAAAACCATAAGATACCTAGGAATAAACCTCACCAAAGAGGCAAAGAATCTATACTCAGAGAACTATAAAGTACTCATGGAAGAAATTGAGGAAGACACAAAGAAATGGAAAAATGTTCCATGCTCATGGATTGGAAGAATAAATATTGTGAAAATGTCTATGCTACCTAAAGCTATCTACACATTTAATGCAATGCCTATCAAAATTCCATCCAATTTTTTCAAAGAAATGGAACAAATAATCCTAAAATTTATATGGAACCAGAAAAGACCTCGAATAGCCAAAGGAATATTGAAAAAGAAAGCCAAAGTTGGTGGCATCACAATTCCAGACTTCAAGCTCTATTACAAAGCTGTCATCATCAAGACAGTATGGTACTGGCACAAAAACAGACACATAGATCAATGGAACAGAATAGAGAGCCCAGAAATAGACCCTCAACTCTATGGTCAACTAATCTTCGACAAAGCAGGAAAGAACATCCAATGGAAAAAAGACAGCCTCTTCAACAAATGGTGTTGGGAAAATTGGACAGCCACATGCAGAAAAATGAAATTGGACCATTTCCTTACACCACACACGAAAATAGACTCAAAATGGATGAAGGACCTCAACATGAGAAAGGAATCCATCAAAATCCTTTAGGAAAACACAGGCAGCAACCTCTTCGACCTCAGCCACAGAGCAACTTCTTCCTAGAAACAACACCAAAGGCAAGGGAAGCAAGGGAAAAAATGAACTATTGGGACTTCATCAAGATCAAAAGCTTTTGCACAGCAAAGGAAACAGTCAACAAAACCAAAAGACAACTGACAAGAGTGGGAGAAGATATTTGCAAATGACATATCAGATAAAGGGCTAGTATCCAAAATCTACAAAGAGCTTAGCAAACTCAACACCCAAAGAACAAATAATCCACTCAAGAAATGGGCAGAGGACATGAACAGACATTTCTGCAAAGAAGACATCCAGATGGCCAACAGACACATGAAAAAGTGCTCCACATCACTGGGCATCAGGGAAATACAAATCAAAACCACAGTGAGATACCACCTCACACCAGTCAGAATGGCTAAAATGAACAAGTCAGGAAATGACAGATGCTGGCAAGGATGTGGAGAAAGGGGAACCCTCCTACACTGTTGGTGGGAATGCAAGCTGGTGCAACCACTCTGGAAAACAGCATGGAGGTTCCTCAAAAAATTGAAAATAGAGCTACCTTATGACCCAGCAATTGCACTACTGGGTATTTACCCTAAAGATACAAACGTAGTGATCCAAAGGGGCATGTGTACCCGAATGTTTATAGAGCAATGTCCACAATAACCAAGTTATGGAAAGAACCTAGATGTCCATCAACAGATGAATGGATAAAGAAGATGTGGTATATATATACAATGGAATACTAGGCAGCCATCAAAAGAAATGAAATCTTACCATTTGCAACGACATGGATGGAACTAGAGCATATTATGCTTAGCGAAATAACTGGAGAAAGACAACTATCACATGATCTCCCTGATATGAGGAAGTGGAGATGCAACGGGGGTGGGAGTTAAGGTGGTAGGAAAAGTAAAAATGAAACAAGATGGGATTGGGAGGGAGACAAACCAAAAGAGACTCTTAATGTCATAAAACAAACTGAGGTGGGTAGGGGGGGAGAGGGGTTGGGAGAGGGTGGTGGGGTTACATTATATGTTTAAATAAAGCTTAAATAAAAAAAAAATGAACAGAAGACATGAATAGACAATTTTCCAAAGAAGACACACAGATGGCCAACATTGCTCACCGTCAGGGAAATGCAAATTGAAACTACAATAAGATATTACTTCACACCTGTCAGAATTACTAAAATCAACAATACAAGAAACAAGAGTTGGTGAGGATGTGGAGAAAAAGGAACACTCATGTTCTGTTGGCGGGAATGCAAACTGGTGCAGCCACTCTGAAAAACGGTATGGAGCTTCCTCAGAAAGTTAAAAATAGGGACGCCTGGGTGGCTCAGTTGGTTAAGCGGCTGCCTTCGGCTCAGGTCATGATCCCAGCGTCCTGGGATCGAGTCCCACATTAGGCTCCTTGCTCGGCAGGGAGCCTGCTCCTCCCTCTGTCTCTGCCTGCCTCTCTGTCTGCCTGTGCTCTCTCTCTCTCTAATAAATAAATAAAATCTTAAAAAAAAAAAAAAGTTAAAAATAGAACTACCCTATGATCCAGTAACTGCACTACTAAGCATTTAAAAGAGAAAAAAATACTGATCCATGGAGCACCTGAGTGGCTCAATCATTAGGCATCTGCCTTGTGCTCAGGTCATGATCTCTGAGTCCTGAGATCAAGTCCTGCCTCAGTGTTCCCGCTCAGCAGGAAGCCTACTTCCTTCTGTCCCACTCCCCCTGCTTGTGGTCCCTCTCTTGCTAACTCTGTGTGTCAAATAAATAAATAAAATCTTTAAAAAAAAACAAAAACTATGATCCTAAAAAAAAAAAAACACAACTTATAGTAGAATACTTGAGTTTTTATTTTGAGACCCTAAAATAATCTAGTATCTTTAATATCCTAAATCCTTCATAACGGTGATTCTAAAAATGGTGGTGAGGGGTGTGGGGGATACTGGGCACTTATGGACCTTCCATTTAGTCTTTGCAATCAGGCCCTCCTCAAACCACACAGCCAGCCTCCAACTCTCCCATCCAATCCCTACATGTAATGAGAAATGTTTCTGAAAGTCACATATCCCATATTTGAAGAGCACGAAAGTAGAAAATACATTGAGAGTCATTACCCATATACAGAATATTAGCAATAGTATTATATAATAATACATATATATGTATAATACTCAAAAGTTTGTTTTTAGTAGAAAAATACCAATACAGTAAACAATCTCAACAGAGGACCCAGCTTTCAATCGAAGTGGTCACTAGCCCTCTAACTGAAGTCTTTCACTGATCACTCCATAGCCGGAGCTCTGCAGTTATAAACAAAGAGAAATGCCTTTCAAGTTCCCTTCCAGCTCTACAGGAAATCCTAATGATTCTATCTTTTCCAAACTAGAATTACAAGCAGGAGAAATTATAGCCTAAAATATTTAGTATTTAAAATAGAAATCCAGGGGTGCCAGGGTGGCTCAGTTAAGCGTCTGCCTTCAGCTCAGGTCATGGTCCTGGGGTCCTGGGATGGAGCTCCACGTTGGGCTCCCTGCTCAGCAGGGAGTCTGCTTTTCCCCCTGCCCCTCACCCCACTTTTGCTTCTCTCTCAAATAAATAAAATCTTTAAAAATAAAACACAATAGAAATCTGTGTTTACACGTGAGGTGATGGATTTGTTAACTAGATTGGAGGAATCCTTTGACAACATATACACTCATCAAATCATGACGATGTACACTTTAAATATCGTACAATTTTATTTACCAATTGTATCTCAATAAAGTGGAAAAAGCAAAATAAAAATTTGACTTAAAAATGGGGAAAAAAGACCCTTAAACCACTTAATAAATTCTTCCTATTGCCTTGAAGTTCTGGTTGCAGAACTCTTGATATTTACACGTGGACTATTTTAAAAGATCAAAATCTGGTCATGTTAACTCATTTCTTTCTACTTTACAAAGGGTTGCCAGAGGCAGGGAGTGGGGGAAATGGGTGAAGGTAGTCAAAACATAAAAACTTCCAGTTATAAGATAAGTAAGTTCTGAGGATGTAATGTACAGCATGGTAACTGTAGTTACTAATACTGTATTGTGTTCTTGAAAGCTGCTAAAAGATTAGATCTTAAAAGTTCTGGGGCACCTGGGTGGCTCAGTCAGTTAAGCATCTGCCTTCGGCTCAGGTCATGATCCTAGGGTCCTGGGATCAGGCCCCTGCATCGAGATCCCTACTTGGCGGGAATCCTGCTTCTCCCTCTGCCCTTCACCCTGCTTGTGCTCTCTCTAGCTCTCTCTCCCTGCAAATAACTAAATAAATAAATAAATCTTTTTTAAAAAGTTCTTATCACAAGAAAAAATTTATAACTGTGATTTGACTGGTATTAACTAAACCTACTGTGGAAATCATTTTGTAATATCTACATATACCAAATCATTATATGTACACCTTGGACTAATAAAAAGTTGTATGTCAATTGTATCTCAATAAAACTTGGGAAAAATGGCAACGGGCTGAATAGCAAACATTGTATTAAACTTGTTTCCTTAATCAAATATAATCATAAATTGAATTGTTGAATGAAACTTCAACATTTAAAAATAAATCTTTCAAAGATGATGATCTTATGAACATACTTGATTCAAAGATTATACAGAATATATATAGGGTATAATATAGGATTATACATTATTTCATTCAATTAATATGCTGAGCACCTTCTATACTTCAGATAGTCATATTTTAGCTTCGTTCCACCATCTCAAACAAAAGTCAAAGAATATGAGAATCTTACCAACATGGCCTCCTCCAATGGTGTAGGTCTTCCCGGATCCAGTTTGTCCATAGGCAAAAACAGTTGCATTGTAGCCCTCAATGAGTGACAACACTAGTGGCTTTATACATGTATTATAAACTTCATCTTGAGTGGAATTTTTGCCAAAAACAAAATCAAAAGTAAAGACTCTATCTCTCCCAATGATAATTTGCTGGGTGTTTGGAATAACTCTCACACAAGCTTGATGATTATGAAGAACTTCTTTGCACAGCAGAGGTCGGATTCTTACAGCAACTTTTACTGGTATTTCTTCCATAGCAGCTTAGATTTTACTAAATAACTTTCTACTTAATATTCAGTATCTAGTGTGAGAAATATCCATTTTATGTAAGATCTGGACTCCTGTGTATCAAAATAAAAACAAAATTTAATTATGGACTTCTCTATCCTAATAAACTAACCATCTTCCAAAACAAAGTCAATTAAAGCACATTTTATTCCAATATGAGATAGTTAAAACAAGTAAATATGTCTTATAAAAATATACCTATAATTTACAGATGATATGAAATGTCTGGATTTGCTGCAAAACAGTCTAAGGGGTAAGGTCCATGAGTTGGTAAATGATGAAGCATGGGATCCCATTCTTTTTGTAGCAGTAATATGTTTCCCAGTTCACTAATCTAAATATTGAATAACCAGGGAGTTAAAAAATTGGCAAGGAAATTGAATAACTGTACACTTGTGTTGAAAGCAAACCCTTTATTAGATTTTATAGCTATATCTCTTTGCCACAAATATTAGAAATAAATCCAAGAAAATAGTTTTAAGGGTTTCTATAACTTTAAATCATTTCTTTTCAAAAATAATCAAAACTAACTGAAAAACTGCTTTTCCACTCCTACTTATGTTGTACTTGTTTCTGAAAATCGCTGGCAGAATTAATATATTAAAAATTAAATTGGTGTCAGGGCGCCTGGGTGGCTCAGTTGTTAAGCGTCTGCCTTTGGTTCAGATTATGATCCCAGTATTCTGGGACTGAGTCCCATATGGGCTCCCTGCTCAGCGGGGAGTCTGCTTCTCCCTCTCCAGCTCCCCAGTGCTTGTGTTCCCTCTCTCACTATCTCTCTGTTATAAATAAATAAAATCTTTAAAAAAATCAAATTGGTGTCTATACTTACAATGAACCTGAAAAATAAATTAAGAAAACAATTCCATTATACAAGCATCAGAAAGGATAAAATACTTAGAAAGAAATTAAATAAAAGACATAAAACATACTCTGAAGACTAACAAAATATTGTTAAAGAAAGTAAAGATCTAAATACATAGAGAGGGGCGCCTGGGTGGCTCAGTGGGTTAAAGCCTCTGCCTTCGGCTCAGGTCATGACCCCAGGGTCCTGGGATCGAGTCCCGCATCGGGCTCTCTGCTCAGCGGGAAACCTGCTTCCCTTCCTCTCTCTGCCTGCCTCTCTGCCTACCTGTGATCTCTGTCTGTCAAATAAATAAATAAAATCTTTAAAAAAATAAAAAATAAATAAATACATGGAGAAACACCTAATGTTTGTGGATTGAATGACTTAACACTGTTAAGATCACAATATTCCATGGGGCACCTGGGTGGCTCAGTGGGTTGAGCCTCTGCCTTTGGCTCAGGTCATGATCTCATCAGGGTCCTGGGATGGAGCCCCGCATTGGGCTCTCTGCTCAGTGGGGAGTCTATTTCCCTCTCTCTATGCCTGTCTCTCTGCCTACTTGTGATCTCTGTCTGTCAAATAAATAAAATATTTTAAAAAAATCATTTAAAAAATCACAATATTCCCCCAAATTTATTTACAGATTCAATGCAACCCCTATCAAAATCCCAGCTGAATTATTTGCAAAAATTGACAAGCTGATACTAAAATTCTTTTTTTTAAAGATTTTACTTATTGATTGATCCTAAAATTCGTATGGAAATTCAAGGGACACAGAATAGCTAAAATAATATTGAAAAAGAACAAAGTCAGAGGACACACTTTCCCAATTCTAAAACTAAGCAACAGAAATCAAGACAGTGTGGTACTGGTATAAGACAAACTTAAAGATCAGTGGAAAAGAACTGAGAATCCAGAAATAAATCCTCATACTTTTAAAAAGATTTTATTTGTCAGAGAGAGAGAGAAAAGGAGAGAGATTATAAACAGGGGGAGTGGCAGGCAGAGGGAGAAGCAGGCTCCCTGTCAAGCAAGGTGCAGGACTGTGACCTGAGCCAAAAGCAGATGCTTAACCAACTGAACCACCCAGGTGTCCCAATAAATCCTCATATTTATGGGCAAATGATTCTTGACAAGAGTACCAAGACAATTCAACGGGGAAAGAACAGACTTTTCAACAAATGGTTGACACAACTGGATATCCACATGCATAAGAATGAAATTGGACTCCTGTTTCACATCATATACAAAAGTTGATCCAAAATCGTTCACCTAACCATAAAAGCTAAAACTCATAAAATTCTTAGAAGAAGATATAGGGGTAATTCTTGATAACCTTGGGTTTGGCAATGGTTTCTCAAGTAAAACACCAATAGCAAAAGCAATAAGCTTTACAAGGATGAACAGATGAAATGGATTTAATCAAATTTAAAAGTTTTGTTCCTCAAAGATATGAAAAATGGCTAATAAGCACATGCAAAGAATCTCAACATCATCAGCCAGCAGAGAAATACAATCAAGCCTACAATGAGGTATTACTTCGCACCTGTCAGAATGGCTAGAATCAAAAAGACAAGAAATGCAAAGGCCATCCAGATGGCCAACTGACACATGAAAAAGTGCTCCACATCACTCGGCATCAGAGAAATACAAATCAAAACCACAATGAGATACCACCTCACACCAGCCAGAATGGCTAAAATTAGTAAGTCAGGAAATGACAGATCTGGCGAGGATGTGGAGAAAGGGGAACCCTCCTACAATGCTGGTGGGAATGCAAGCTGGTGCAACCACTCTGGAAAACATCATGGAGGTTCCTCAAAAAGTTGAAAACAGAGCTAGCCTATGACCCAGCAATTGCACTATTGGATGTTTACCCTAATGATACAAACGTAGTGATCCGAAGGGGCACATGCACCCAAATGTTTATAGCAACAATGTCCACAATAGCCAAACTATGGAAAGAACCTAGATGTCCATCAACAGATGAATGGATAAAGAAGATGTGATATATATACACAATGGAATACTATGCAGCCATCAAAAGAAATGAAATTTTGCCATTTGCCACGACGTGGATGGAACTAGAGGGTATTATGCTTAGCGAAATAAGTCAATCGGAGAAAGACAACTATCACATGATCTCCCTGATATGAGGAAGTGGAGATGCAATGTGGGGGATGTTTGGGGAGTAGGAAAAGAATAAATGAAACAAGATGGGATCGGGAGGGAGACAAACCATAAGAGACTCTTAATCTCACAAAACAAACTGAGGGTTCCCGGGGGGAGCGGGGTAGGGAGAAGGTGGTGGGGCTATGGACATTGGGGAGGGTATGTGCTATGGTGAGTGCTGTGAAGTGTGTAAATCTGGCGATTCACAGACCTGTACCCCAGGTTAATAATACATTATATGCTCATAAAAAAATAAAAAAAATTATTTAAAAAAAAGATAAGAAATAACAAGTGTTAGCAAGAATGTGGAGAAATAGGAACTCTTAACCATGATCGGTGGGAATGTGAACTAGTGCAGCCACTCTGGAAAATAGTATGGAGCTTCCTCAAAACATTAAAAATAGAACTAACCTATGATCCTCTAATTGTACTACTGGGTATTTTACTAATGAATACAAAAACACTAATTCAAAAAGATGTATGTACCACTACGTTTACTGTCATTATTTACAAGAGCCTAGATATGGAGGCAACCCAAGCATCCATCAATAAGTGAATGGATAAAGAAGATGTGGTGTGTATATATGCAATGGAATATTACTCAGCCATAAAAGTGAATGAAATCTTGCCATTTGCAAAACATGCACTTAGCACTTATGCTAAGTGAAACAAGTCGGACAGAGAAAGACAAATACCATGTAATTTTTTCCTTTCTGTTTAATGTTTATTTATTTATTTATTTATTTTTAAGTAATCTCTGCACCCAATGCGGGGCTCAAATCTCACATATGATACTAAGATTATATACTCAATGGACTGAGCCAGCCAGGCATGCCCCATATAACTTCCCTTATACGTGGAATCTACAAAACAAAACAAACCAATAAAAAGCAGAATCAGACCCATAAATACAGAGAACAAAGCAATGGTGGCCACACGGTAGCAGGTTGAAGAGATTGGCAAAATGGATGAAGGGGAGTGGGAGTACAGTCTTCCAGTTATGAAATGAATGAGTCAAGGGATAAAAATTATAGCATAGGGGGACGCCTGGGTGGCTCAGTTGGTTGAACGGCTGCCTTTGGCTCGGGTCATGATCCCAGCATCCTGGGATCAAATCCCACATCGGGCTCCTGGCTCAGCAGGGAGCCTGCTTCTCCCTCTGCCTCTGCCTGCCACTCTGCCTGTGCTCCCTCCTGTGCTCTCTATCTGACAAATAAATAAATAATAAAAATCTTAAAAAAAAATTATAGCATAGGGTCAATGGTATTGTAATAGCACTGAATGGTGACAGATGATAGCAGCACTTGTGGTGATCTTGTCATAGACCTGTCTGTACACCAGAAACTAACATAACAGTGTTATGTCAAATGTACTTCAATTTTTAAAAAGATGGATATTAATGTATCAAAAATTTTTTAAAGATGTTATTTATTTATTTGACAGACAGAGATCACAAGTAGGCAGAGAGAGAGAGGAGGAAGCAGGCTCCCTGCCGAGCAAAGAGCCCGATGTGGGGCTCGATCCCAGGACCCTGGGATCATGACCTGAGCCGAAGGCAGAGGCTTTAACCCACCGAGCCACCCAGGTGCCCCTGTATCAAAATTTTTTTAAACAGACAGATCAAAACACGTGCTGGTGAGGGGTACCTGGGTGGCTCAGCTGCTTGGGCATCTGCCTTCAGCTCAGGTCATGATCCCGGAGTCCCAGGATTGAGCCCCTCATAGGCTTCCCTGCTCAGCAGAGAGCCTGATTCTCCCTCTCCCTCTGTTCCTCCCTCATGCTTGTGCTCTCCCTCTCCCACACTCTCTCAAATAAATAAATAAATAGAATTTTTAAAAGATTTTATTTGAGAGAGAGAGAGCGCACAAACAGAGGAAATGGCAGGCAGAGGGAGAGGAAGAAGCAGGCTCCTGTTGAGCACAGAGCCTGATGTGGGATTCGATCCCAGGACCCTGGGACCATGACCTGAGCTGAAGGCAAAGACTTAATTAGCCCTCTGAGCCACCCAGATACCCCCCAAACTAAATTTTTTTTTAATGACAAAAACAAGGGGCACATGGGTGGCTCAGTGGGTTAAGGCCTCTGCCTTTGGCTCAGGTCATGATCCCAGGGTCCCGGGATCAGCCCCACATCGGGCTCTCTGCTCAGCAGGGAGCCTGCTTCCCCATCGCCCCCCCCCCCGCCTCTCTGCCTGCCTCTCTACCTACTTGTGATCTCTCTCTGTCAAATATTTAAATAAATATTCAAAATTAAATAAATAAATAAATAAAATCTTTAAAAAAAATGCCAAAAACAAGTGTCATTAAGAACATACAGAATATGGAAGGAACCTTCACATACTCCAGAGAGAAATGTAAAATATTGCACTCAACTTTGGAAAAGAGTCTGGCAGTTCCTCAGAAAGTTAAAACATAATTATCATTTGACCCAGCAATTACACTCCTTAGGTATATACCCAAGAGAAATAAAAACATAAGTTTTCATAAAAACTTTTACATGAATGTTCAAGTTTGGTAGGATGAAGCTTACACCATATAAAAGCTAAAGAGAGGGACGCCTGGGTGGCTTAGTCGGTTAAGCATCTGCCTGCAGCTCAGGTCATAATCCTAGGGGCCTGGGATGGAGTCCTGAGTTGGGCTCCCTGCTCAGCAGGGACTCTGCTTCTCCCTCTGCTTCTACTATTCCCCTTGCTTGTGCTCTCTCCCTGACAAATAAATCATAAAATCTTAAAGAAAAAAAAAAAAAGGCTAAAAAGAAAATGTAACAAATAGTCTTGATAATGTTTAAGTGTAGATAAAAAAATCAGTTTGGGGTGTGGCTGGACTCTTTGGAGAAGGGGAGTCTTGCACATTCTCATTAAGTAACCTAGTAGACTAGTAGTAGTAGACTATTAACTAGTAGTAGACTACTAACCTAGTAGACTATTAATAGACTAAAATAACATCTTCAGCTCTACTTGCTATGGAAATGTTAATAAAGACATATTTAATATTCACTAGCCTTTAAAAACTCTGCAGCAGTACTGTGCATTATAATTTTGTGAGTAGATAGTCTAAAAAGGATCGCAATAACAAATACATCACTCTACTAAAAGCCCACTGAGAGTAAAAAAAAATATCAGCTCCCTTGGGCTGCAAAATCCCAAAACAAGAGTCAACATGCTGTATTTAATGGCCACAATAAAAAGATGTACCTACCTTGGCAGTTTTAACCATTCTAGTTAAAATCAGCTGTGAAAAAATACTCACATGCATGATATACCTTTTCTTGGATCCTAAAGGACTCCATGATTAGTTGGTACTGGAAAACTTTCCAAATAAACTACAAGGATGCTGTGTGAGTTGTTTCTTCCAAATGTCTCTAAATATCTACATTTGAAGTTTTTATTATATAGATTTTTTTAAATTTACACCATCACATCAAAACAAAAGTCATGGTCTATGTTAAGCCAAACCTAACTATTTCCAACAAAACTGCTAATAAAAGGTGCAGTGTAATTGGGATATTTTCACTTTCTAGGTTTTTATAATGGGGAAGTTTTGCTACAAGCGCAAAAGAAATTCTATCTATTCTATTTTAATAAATAAGAGCCCTAAATCTATGGCTTGCCAAAGATTAATATCCAAGAATTTAAGCATTAAAAATTTCACAACACTTAGAGTTTAGATTCTGGTCAATTGCAGTCATCAGAAGTATATGTATCATGTCACCAATAAATGTAATGAAAGGTGAAATCTGATTGGCTAGTGATGTTTAGGCATACCCCATGGAGTTTTGAAATCAGAGAAAGGCAAGAGAATCTTTGATCACTGACGCCATGTCACTGATCAAAAAGAAGTGTTTCCAAATACTGTTGCCATCCAGTGCCCGTGGTTTTCAGAAGTAGTGGCTGTCTAAATATTTTGGTTTGCTAATATTTCCGTTAAGAAAGTTCTCAGCAGGGCGCCTGGGTGGCTCAGTGGGTTAAGCCGCTGCCTTCGGCTCAGGTCATGATCTCAGGATCCTGAGATCGAGTCCCGCATCGGGCTCTCTGCTTGGCAGGGAGCCTGCTTCCTCCTTTCTCTCTCTGCCTGCTTGTGATCTCTCTCTGTCAAAAAAATAAATAAAATCTTAAAAAAAAAAAAAGAAAGAAAGTTCTCAGCAAATGGACAATGAATCGCAAGTATCTCAGAAAATGTCCCAAATGCATAATAACTAGAGCATAGAGAAAGTAAAGTAGAAAACAAAGATCTGCAAATTTGGATGGAACGAAGTGTTATTTAAAGGGTGTTTCAAATAAAGAACTTGAGAACTGTTCTTTCTCCACGAAACCTGCCTCTGAGGGAGGAGCTTTCAGACTCCGACAGCGCTCGGCTTGCACCAAAGTTTCAACATCCGCATGGAAAAACAAGGCCGGCGACAAAACGAAACCCCCTTGAGGGTGGGCCTTCCCATCCCCTTCGGCTTCCGCAGCTGGAAGCACCAGCGCCAGAAACACAGGATCAGACTTAGTGGGGTTCCGTCTTGCGTTCCCGCGCGTCCCTAATTCCCAGGCCCTTCTACCTTCAGGGGGACCCCACTTCCCCCTGGCCGTTCGGCGGAGTTCCCAGCACCGACCCCAGCCCCCTCCGGCGCCCTCCTCGGCTTTGCAGGCGCCCCAACCGCCCCCCACCCCCACGAGCCATCCCGCAGCGGCCCCCGACCCCCCACCCCTAGGCGGCGCCCCCTCCCCTCAACAGCGAGCCGGAGCGCGGGCGCCACACCGCACCGGGCCCCGCCAGGCAGGCCCTCCTCTCACTGACCAGCTCGAGAAAGCCCCGGTCTTCGGCGGCGAGCACAGCGCAGGACTACCCAGCTTAGCTCCTCCCGGCCGCCGCCGCCGCCGCCGCCGCTCCGGCCTTTTGTTGTCGCGGGTTCTCCGGGCAACCGGCGAAGCCAGTCCCGGACGCGCCCCCTCCCGGCCGGGTGCTCCGCCGCGCCCCAGACCCCGCCCCCGACGAGGCCCGTCCCAGGCAAGCCCCGCCCACAAGCCCCGCCCCACCGGGGGGAGGCCCGCTCCAGGTGTCGCTACAGAGCAGGCTCTCCCGGACCTCTCAAGGGGCTGAGCCAGAGTAACTCCCAACCAGTTTGCAAAATGAATGTGAGAAAGACGTTGTTTCAGTATTTTAGCTGCCAGTGCCATTTCTTTATATTGAAGTAAAGTTCGTATAACATACATCAAGCCGTTTTAAGGTGTATATTAGGCATTCATAAAGTTGTACAACCATCACCTCTGCTTCCAAAATATTTTCCCCACCCGGAAGGGAAATCCCTGGCAACCACCAGTCTGCTTTCTCTGTATCGATTTACCTATTTGGGGCATTTTGAATTCACCCAATCATACTGTTTGTGGCCTTTTGTGTCTGGCTTCTTTTGCTAAACAGGGTTTTCCTTGTCCATCCATGTTGTAGCATGTATCAGTAATTGTATCCCTTTTTATGCTGAATAATATCCCCTTGTGTGGGCGTACCATGTGTTATTTATCAATTCATCATTTGATGGACATGTAGGCCGTTTCCACTTTTTGGCTCATGTGCATAATGCTGTTAGGAATTTTCATGTTCGAGTATTTGTTTAGTATCTGTTTTCAGTTCTTTTGCTACAGATTTAGGAATGGGATTGCCAGGTCATATGGTAACTCTAAGTTTAACTTTTCCAATTTAGTTTTAAATGCCTTAATACCTTACATTTTTAGTAGCACAATCCAAGCATTTTCTTCCAAGAGGTTTTTCTTTTTTCCTTTTTTTAAAAAAGATTTTATTTATTTATTTGACAGAGAGAGAGATCACAAGTAGGCAGAGCAGAAGGCGGAGAGCGAGGGGGAAGCCCGCTGCTCCCTGCTGAGCAGAGCCCATGTGGGGCTGGATCCCATGACCCTGAGATCATGACCAGAGTAAAGGCAGAGGCTTAACCCTCTGAGCCACCCAGGAGCCCCCCCGCCTTTTTAAGTAACTTTCAAAAAGCATCTCTTCTGTCATGAAACTTAGAAATGAAGATGGGGGAGAAAACTCCTTAGTTATTAAACTGAATTACAAGTATCGTCTGCTTTTCAAAGTTCTCACTATGCCTCTTGGCTGAAAGACCTACATTATTTTTTCCTAACTGGAAGAAAACCAAAGAGGATTTTCACTTCCATGATAAAAAGTGAAAGCCAAAATAAGGCTCAGTGTTTGTTTTGCCTCCAACCCTTACAGAGGCAGTGGGCACCCAAGGGGGAGGAGAGTGGCCCCACCAACCCCTTTCAGGGAACTAGACTCAGCACCTGGGCTTCAAGCCCCCATAGTTCTGAATGTGTCTGTGAGCATCTGTGCTTTATCTTGATTTATTTTGTGGATAAATAGATACATGGATAAAGAATCACATGCTGGGGACGCCTGGGTGGCTCAGTTGGTTAAGCAGCTGCCTTCGGCTCAGGTCATGATCCCAGCGTCCTGGGATCGAGTCCCACATCAGGCTCCTTGCTTGGCGGGGAGCCTGCTTCTCCCTCTGCCTCTGCCTGCCACTCTGTCTGCCTGTGCTCTCTCTCTCTCTCTCTAACAAATAAATAAATAAAATCTTAAAAGAAAAAAAAAAGAATCACATGCTGGGGGTGCCTAAATGGCTCAGTTGGTTAAGCAACTGACTTTGGCTCAGGTCATAATAATCTCAGGGTCCTGGAATTGAGCTCGCATGGTGCTCTCCCCCCCCTCCTCTCCCCCCTCCCCCCACCCCTCCCCTCTGTCACTCATTCTCTCTCAAATAAATAAAATCTTAAAAAAAAGAATCATGTGCAAGAATGTTTATTATACTATTTGTAATAGCAAAAACTTGGAAATTACATAAAAGTTCAATGGAAGGGATTGATAAATTAATCATACATTTATAAAATAATATTATCTACTCATTGAAACTCATGTTTACAAAAAGTTGGTATAGGAAAATGCTTACAAGTAAGGATACAAAATTAACATCAAGTTTTTTCACCTGAAGAATTGGAATAAAACTCATCCCTACTTCATAAGGTTGTTGTGAGGTTTGAAAGTAGGAATAATTATTCAAAAATTGTTAGGTAGTTAGAACGACAATGATTTTTTCAATTTTGTTCTGGGGAGAAATTCACAGGAAAACACAAGATATTAAAAATATTCAAAATTCACCAAAATGATAACCATCAGCAATACTGGGTTAAAGGTCATTTTTATAGTTGAATCAATAGTCTTGGTACCATGGAACAGAAACAAACTCTGGGTTACTTAAGAAAAAACTTGGTTGAAAAGTTTACCATTAGTGTGATTTATGTTACAAGTAATGAAACCTCAAGTCAGATTATTTTGAATAAGAAAATATATTTCATATAAGTTCATACAAGTTGAAGTGAAATGTGAAAAAAATCATCTTAGAATCAATGAAATAGGACAAATTCCCACATATTCGTGGGCTTATTTGAGGGGTTCTTTATTCTCTTGCATTGATCAATTCTCCAGCATCAGCAGAGACTGGTTTTTTAACTTACGTTTATGTCCACATTGTTGAGCATAGTCAGTGTTTAATAGTAGTAAATATTAAGCTCGTTGCCCAGATTCAGTAAGTACTTACAGAAATTAAAAAATTAAAAACACAAAACGAGTAATTTGCTCAATGCTACATTGTTGGTAAGTGGCAGAGACAGGACTGCAGCCAATGTATGTCAGATGATAAACTCAATCCTGCCTCCCCAAAAACTGAGCTGAGCTCTGGTTTTCCACGTAATGCATCGCTCTCCCTTACTCACTCTCAAACAGTTTATCTGCTCAAATCAGGATCCAAACATGGTCCACATGTAGCATTTGGTTGATATGGCCCTTGATTCTCTCATAATCAGTAACAACTACCCTCTGCCTTTTTCAAAAATTGTGGTAAAATACATATTACATGAAATTTTCCATCTTAACCATTTAAGTGTACAGTTCAGTAGTGTTGAGTACATTCATGTTGTTGTGCAACCAATCTCCAGAACTCTATTCCCATTAAACAACAACTCAAGGTTCTCAAGATTCATCCACGTTTTAGCAAGTGTCAGAACATTCTTCCTTTCTAAGGCTGAGTGATATTCTAGTGTATGGATAGACCACATTTTGTTTGCCCACCCATCTCCCATTGGACACGTTAGGTTGTTTCCAACTTTTGCCTACTGTGAGTAATGCTGCTATGAACAAGGGTGTGTACATATTGCTTCAAGATCCCGCTTTCAAGTCTTTTGGATATATGTCCAAGGTGTCATTGTTGGCTCACTTGGTAATCTTATTTTTAATTTTTTGTTGAACTGCCATACTGCTTCCAGAGTGGCTGTGCCAATTTACATTCTGACAGACAGTGAATAAGGGTTCCCTTTGCTGCACATCCTTGCCAATTCCCACCTTTAAAAAACAAACAAACAAAAGGATCTATTGAAGAAACAGTGCCTATTTGTCCTTTAGAACATCTCACATTCTTTTTTTTTTTAAGATTTTATTTATTTATTTGACAGTCAGAGATCACAAGTAGGCAGAGAGGCAGGCATAGAGGGAGGGGGAAGCAGGCTCCCTGCCGAGCAGAGAGTTCGATGCGGGGGCCCGATCCCAAGACCCCGAGATCATGACCTGAGCTGAAGGCAGAGACTTAACCCACTGAGCCACCCAGGTGCCCCAACATCTTACATTCTTAGATTTGACAATCACATCTTTGTGTTTTCACTTAATTTTACCTTGTTCCTGTGTATCTTACATTTCCTGAAAACTAGTAATTAGATCTAGATTCCTGATTAGATTCAGGTTCAATTTTTCTGGCAAGAATAACTCATACACAGGACTGTGTACTTCCTATTGCAACACACCAGGAGGAACATAGTGTCTGCATATCCCACTTTTAGTGTTGTTAAAATAACGAATTTAGATGTCTCCAGCCTGATCCACCCCTTTAAACAGTTTCCCATTAACATTTTATCTAATGGATTTAACAGACATTGATGATCATTTTCTGGATCTAGTATTTTATTAGGGCTTCCAAAATGGTAATGTTCTAATTCTAATACTCCTTTTTGCATTTATTAGCTGGAATTATTTTATGAAGAAGAGCTTTCCTTCTATCAGGTTATCCTAAAAATAGTGCGGCAGTTAGGAATGACAGGATACATACTTGATTTTTTTACCTTTCATTAATTGATTTTGAGAACAATGAACTGGTCCCTACCAAGCTCTAAAGTGAACCAACAGGGTTTCTTTTATGGAGTGGGGGCAGAGTAATTATGAACTCATAAGTTTTCATATTTTGTACTTGCCGACCAAAGACCATTTTCCCCACTCCTCAAAGTATTTCTAGACTTCTTATTAAACACCATTGGGAGCTATTGTTTCTTTTCATTTTAACTCAGGTTTTGTTGAAGTTATTGAGCCTTAATAATTGAATTTCATTTCCCGCAACCAAAAAATACTTATTAATTCATCTGCCAACCAATCCTCAGCCTGTTCTGAGAATATTAAAATCAGAATAGCGAAGGAAGGGAGTTAATAGGCTTTCCCCACACCAGACCGGAAATTGGACTAGTTCTTTCCTTGGATCCATTCAGAATGCAGCCCACCCTTTTCCCAGCTCTTCCTCAGTAGTTCCCAACTTAAAATGATCCTCATCTGCCAAAGAATTCTGAACAAACAACAGTGTAGAAAACAAGGTTTTGGAGCTGCCTACCCTTCCTCTTCCTTCCTATAAGCAGACCTCCTCTCTTTATTTCTTCAAGAACTGCCCCTGTTCTACCGGGTAGGCCAGCCAATCAACTGGCCTTTGCCCCAGGCTTCAGGGACCT
Source organism: Taxidea taxus jeffersonii (assembly GCA_003697995.1). Taxonomy (NCBI): domain Eukaryota; kingdom Metazoa; phylum Chordata; class Mammalia; order Carnivora; family Mustelidae; genus Taxidea; species Taxidea taxus. The sequence goes on along the minus strand of ML093485.1, from coordinate 40,143 downwards.
GGACTCAAGCCAGCCTCCTCAGCCAAGCCCTGGATTTTTGCTTGTGCTATTGGCGAAGATTTGCACTCTGTGGTCCAGAATCACTAGCTATTAGAGTGATCTCCTCCAACAGAGCAAAAAGAAATACAAGATGTGGTCTTTGTGCATTTTAATTCCTGGACCATAACTGGGCGTGGTGAAGGCCAGCTCTTTCCCTGGACTTAGTTGGTTTTTCTTTTTTTCTTTTTTCTTTAATCATTACATTTTCTCTTTCACTAAGCTAGTTTCGGTCTGGTTTCTTTCACTTGAAACTAAAATATACTAAACCCAGTGGGATAAATCAAACCGGAAAGGAAAAGGAAAAGAAGGTATGTAGTTTATAGGAAAAGCAGAAACAGATGAATGCCACAATAATGTGTTTCTTCAGACTTCCAGGGGCTTGAGTCAGTGAATTTTATACGTGAAAGGAATCTTGCAAATGATTTAGTCCCACCATGCATTTATTAATTTTTTGTTTTATATTTAATATCCTTGAGTTAAACAAAAGTTATTTTGGCACATTACTTGTTCATACCTGTATTAGGATTCTCCAGAGAAACAGAACCAATAGAATATACAGAGATAAAGATAAGCATAGATATATTATCTGTATCATTTATCCATCCATCAGTTCATCTAAAGAGAGAAAAAGTGAGATTTATTTTAAGGAATTGGCTGGGAGCTGGCAAGCCCAAAATCTGGTGGGCAAGCTAGCAAACTGGATACTCAATTAAGAATTGATGTTATAGGGACGCCTGGGTGGCTCAGTTGGTTAAGCGGCTGCCTTCGGCTCAGGTCATGATCCCAGCGTCCTGGGATTGAGTCCCACATCGGGCTCCTTGCTAGGCAGGGAGCCTGCTTCTCCCTCTGCCTCTGTCTGCCTGTGCTCTCTCTCTCTCTCTCTCTCTAACTAATAAATAAATAAAATCTTAAAAAAAAAAAAAAGAATTGATGTTATAGTCTTCAGTCTAAAACAGAGGAAAAAGAAATACAAGATGTGGTCTTTGTGCATTTTAAACCCTGGCCCATAATTGGGTGTGGTGAAGGCCAGCTCTTTCCCTGGACTTACCTAGGTTTTGTTTTTTGTTTTGTTTTGTTTTTTTAATCATCATATTTCCTTTTTCACTAAGCTAGTTTCAGTCTGGTTTCTTTTACTTGAAACTAAAATATCCTAAACCCAGTGGGATAAATCAAAGCAGAAAGGAAAAGGAAAAGAAGGAATGTAGTTTATAGGAAAAAGAGAAGCTTAGATGAATGCCACAATAATGTTTCTTTAGACTTCCAATGGCTTGAGTCAGTGAATTTTTTTTAAGATTTATTTATTTATTTGTTTATTTATTTGACAGACATCACAAGTAGGCAGAGAGGCAGGCAGAGAGAGGGAGGAGGAAGCAGGCTCCCCGCTGAGCAGAGAGCCTGCCCTACACTAGGCTCTGAGATCATGACTTGAGCCAAAGGCAGAGGCTTAACCCACTGAGCCACCCAGGCGCCCCAAGTCAGTGAATTTTTTTTTTAATTTTATTTATTTATTTGTTAGAGAGAGAGAGAGAGAGCACAGGCAGACAGAGAGGCAGGCAGAGGCAGAGGGAGAAGCAGGCTCCCTGCAGAGCAAGGAGCCTGATGCAGGACTCGATCCCAGGACGCTGGGATCATGACCCGAGCCGAAGGCAGCTGCTTAACCAACTGAGCCACCCAGGCGTCCCCCAAGTCAGAGAATTTTATACATGAAAGGAATCTTGCAAATGATTTAGTCCCGCCATGCTTTATTAGTTTTTTATTTTATAGTCAATATTTTTGAGTAGACAGGTTTTGACTCTTTCTCAAGTCTCCCTTGTTCACTTGTGACAAAGCCTAACACAGATCTTTCCCTTTTTGCCTAAACCTGCTAACACAGCCAGACACTGCCTGTCCAATCCCTCATTCTTTGTGTTGTTAATGATTAGCTGGGATTAGAACCCTCTGTCCCCTGAAACCGGCCAGACAGGGAGATAAGCACTTGCAAATCCTGCAAAACCTGTAAACCCCACCTGTAAACCCCCACCACCTGTCACATGTCTACTCCCCCCTAGAAAAGGCTAAGACAACACCGCCCTGCCAAGAGACTCCATTCTTTGGGTCTGGGGTGTTTTTCATGGTACAATATGCTAAACAAGATAACCTCCTTACTTGAGCAGGTTTTGTCTTTGACAGTGACATCCACTGAACCGCTAAGAATCAAAAACCAAATTACAAAAAAAAAAAAGGAAACAGTGATCTAAGTACATGGAGAGAGACGGGTCACAGACTCACAAGGGAAAAGGTGAAGTTGCCTCAAGGCTGCTGTGGTTCATTCAACCTTTACTCCTCAACCAGACTATTAAACCATGACCCACTGAGCTTTAGGGGAAGGAGCACAGTGAAGGACCTCAATAAATGAGTTCCCAATTAAATCGAATGATATCTATGAATTTCTTTAGTGCTAGGCAGGGGAAAGTTAAAAGTTGTGAAAGGAACAAATGCAACCCGTGGGAAAGCTGTCCACACACACACACTTGTCGTCCAGGCACAGAGAGAAACAAGGCCATCGTGCCACACACACACAGTACCAAACATCCTTCTATCTTGGCTAAACTGGGTGGCATCTGTTGAACGGCTTCCATCTCGTCCTTGCTCTAACCCGCCCTCTTTATAGACAAGATTTACTGAGAGCCAAAGGTCTGATTGCCCCTGTCTTCTGACGGCATCCAATCTAGAGAGAGCTGCATCTTCAGACTCTCCCCAAACACAGCCAGACATCCTCTTACTGAGCCACCTCATGCACACGACAAGTCATTAGCCCAACCTGTTTGCTTCCATTGGAGGGAACTGACTTGGTCCCATGGCCAACTTACTTGAGTTTATAGAGAGGCAAATCATCAGGGAGCTGCTGAAGAACTTAGGAAATATGAAAAAAAAAAAGGCAAAATATTTTTGAACTCGTTACAGAGCAAAAGCTTTATTTTTTTAAAAAAGATTTTATTTATTTCTTTGACAGAGAGAGAGAGAGAGAGAGAGAGAGATCATAAGCAGACGGAGAGGCAGGCAGAGAGAGGGGGAAGCAGGCTCCCTGCTGAGCAGAGAGCCCCATGCAGGGCTCCGACCCAGGACCCTGGGATCACGACCTGAGCTGAAGGCAGAGGCTTAACCCACTGAGCCACCCAGGTGCCCCAGAGCAACAGCCTTATTAAAGGAAATTGAGTCACAAAGGAATAAGAACGAATGTTGCATGATTTCTTTTCCCTTAGTTCCAGAAGTTCTTGGTCGCGTGGCTTCGAAGAATGAAGAGGTAGACCACATGAAGAGTGGTGGGCAGCAAAGCAAAGTTTACTTAGGGATAGTACAGAGCCCCTAAGGATGAAGGGGACCCGAGGAGGTTGTGGATTTGGTGGTTAAATCTAGGGGATTTTATGGGCTCCTTGGTGTGGGTTATTTTAATCTGATTAACCCTTCATGAGCCTGTCACCCAGTCAGGAGGGCTCCTTCCAGGGTGTTGTTTCACAGTCTTGGGGACCAAGAGGGTGGCCACTGACAGAAGATAAGCCAGCCAGCCACAGGCCACCAGATCAAGTTCTTTGTTTAAATATCCCACTGGCTGTTGAGCTGGCCCTGGGCCTGGGTTAGGACACCCAAGGCCATTCCCTTCCTTTCTGTCCCGTTCACGTTTTAACTCCTCCCAGACCAAAGACTTAAAGTTGGGTCACTGAGTAAAGCCAAAAATAACAGGACGGGGTCTTTTTCCTTTTAAGGTTGGTTTCCTCTTGAGGGGAAAGAAGGAAAAAGGGTATGGGGGGATGCCCTTGTTCCCGGCTGCTTTCCTTCGGACTATCCTTCATTACTAACGTTCCCATTTCTGCTAGGAAACTGGTTGAGGGACTATAATGAAAGAGAGTTGGAAGAAAGTCAGGTGGGGCCAAGTACACCGGCCTTTAAAGGAAACCACCTTAAAAGGATTTTACACCACCCTGGAAGGAGCCCTCCACCCTTTCCCACCCAATAGGTAGATGACAAAAACCTGATCTGTGCTTGGAGGGTTAATCATATGAAAACAGCCTGCCAGCAAGCCCATTAAAAACCTCTAGACTGGGCACCTGGGTGGTTCAGTGGGTTAAGCCTCTGCCTTTGGCTCAGGTCATAATCTCAGGGTCCTCGGATGGAGCCCCTCATCGGGCTCTCTACTCAGCAGGAAGCCTGCTTCCCCCGCCTCTCTCTCTCTGCCGCCTCTCTGCCTACTTGTAATCTCTCTCTCTGTCCAATAAATAAATAAAATCTTCCAAAAAAAAAAAAAAACCCAAAAAACAAAAAACCCTTGGCTTAGAAATGCCAGTAGCAGTCCTCTCAGGGTTCCCTCCTCTGCAGGAGCTTTGTACTGTCACTCAATAAACTTTGCTGCCCACCACTCTTCGTCCGATTTACCTCTTTGTTCCTCCAAGTGGGGTGACCAAGAACTGCAAGCACTGAAGGAAAAGAAATCCTGTAACAACAGTAAACCAAGGACCTCTCCAGATGGGGGACTGTGGTGAGGAGACTCCTGGGGCTCTGCCCATTTTCATTAACTGTGTTTAAGAAGGTGTATAGAATGAATCAACATCACCAAAAGCAAAACAAAACAAAAAAACCCTTTCCAGATCCTATTTCAATATTCTCATCTTCTGGAATACCACAGGCTAGTTCCATGTTCATGTTCCCCCAAATGACCCTGAAATCCATCAAGGAGTCATCCTTGCACAAACCCACAAAACCAACAATGTTAGAGTGATTTTGCAATCCCCAGTGAAATAATAGGTCTGTAAAATGATCCTCAGCTGTTAAAACCATGAAGTAAAATGTTATTTAAATTCTTAGCCTGTATCAGCTATGAAAATCATAAAATCCATGCATAGTGGTAAAAACTTGCTATTTGCCAATATCCATTCATACTTGTTACCTAGATTGGCTGGTACGCAATGCCTACAAGAGACTACTTTTTGCCCTCCTTGGAAGTTAGTTGTGGTCATGTGACTAAGTTCTAGTCAGTGACACGAAAGCAAAAACACATGTGGTAGCTGCTGGAACCTTCCTGGGAACCCCTGCCCTCTTCAGCTTCATTGCTTTTTCAGCCCTGCTGCCCAGATTAGAATGTCATTTTGGGTCATGAGTCCAAGCTATGCTCAGTGACACAAGAGAAAAGACAGCTATGCCTTGGACACAAAAGAGCACCATTGGACTGCCTTCCCTGTCTTTCCATGATGGATTAGGAAAACAGGAAGCCCAGGGCTGGCTGAGCCTGAAGGAGGAAGGAGACGGCAGAGAAGAGGGAGAAGTGGGAGGAGGAGGAAGAGAGAAAAAAAGAGGAAGGGACAGGGGTAGGAAGGAGAGAGAGAGGGGCAGGAAGGTGGCAGGAGTCCCCTGAGAGCGGGTTAAATTGCAAATTATTAGTTTTGATACTTTCTACTCCAAGTTATAGAAGACTCATTAAAAATGGTGGCAACCGGGCAATGTGTTTATCTGCTCAGCAATGAGGTCCGTAGCTGGGACAGGTGCCCTCAGAGCATGTGCAGCCGGGCTCTGGTTCCACACAAGTGATACCAACAGCTTCGGGTGTCATGATCAGACAGAACACTGCTCAGAGGAAGAGGGACCTTCTCCTCTATCTCTTTCTTCAAAATGAAGGAACGTTTTCCCAACCCTCCAATGTCATTGGCCAGGAGATTATGTACATACCCCTTACTAAAGTAATCACAGGCAGAAGGATAGGATTATCATCAACAAACCTTTCATATTGAATCAGTCTGCCTTTTGAGATGAAGACAGGATCACCTTCCCTGAGTCACATATGGGAGGGATAAAGAGGAAGCTACTTATGGTGGTGCTAGCTGTGCAGTACACATGGTTGGGGGAAGGGGAGGGGAGGAGTGGGTGCAGGGCCAGACACATTCACTATCAGTCACTGTCATTTGTAAGGTTAGTATGATAAATTTTCAGCAGATGGCAGTAAAGTGCTTGGGGAAAGGATGCCTTTCTCATTCACACACAGTCACAGTGAGCTGACAAGGTTGGTAGCTAACAAAAATCAAGATTATGTTAGAAGGAAGGTGGGGGTGAAGGTGGGAAATGAGTGCTTGGTAGGTAATGAAATTTTGACAACATAAAGCAAATAATGGAAATTTGCTTAAACCTTGTTTTTCTTAAAGTAGGCTCTTCACTCCGTGTGGGGCCCAACAGCGGGGCTTAAACTCACAACACTGAGATAGAGACCTAAGCTGAGATCAAGAGTTAGGATGCTTAACCAACTGAACCACCCAGGCATCCCTCACTCTAAACCTTTTAAAATTAGATGTGGTAAATTCTATTTTAATGAAATAATCCAATCCAGGTTTAAGAAAAAATTTTAAAACCTTTATTCAATTTCAATATAGTTACACTGGAAAAAAAAAAAGGAATATTCGATAGCTTTCCTAAACTGAAAATCACTATGTATAAAAACCACTGTCAATACCAATGAGAAGCTTAAAATAAGCTGTCAAGATTGATTTGTACAAAAGCCGCAGCATTCATACAGCAAAGACCCTACCCCCATATCAAAGGATTAAGGTATGTAAGAAACTGGTACACCTTAAGAAAAGATACCAATTGAATGGATGAAATATTATCACTGATGACTAATCACGTTATAAGGCATGATTAATTTTAAGAAATGTGAGATTTAAAGAAAGCATTACAGTTCCTTCATTATTCCTGTCATGTGCCCACAGAAAAGGAAAAAAATGTGATCAAAATTCAACAAGCAGACGAAAGTTGGGAATGCAGAGTGACAGGTCAGGAAACACTTTTTAAGTGAGACTGCATAATCACTTTTCTTATTGCTCTAACGTCTACTACCTTCTCTTAATATCAAGGCAAAACTGTACAAATGATTATGTGATACAAAAATGCAAGTTTTCTTTGGATCCGTTTGCACTCTGGGTCAGTAATATATGCAGCGCGTGTGATGAAAGGGAATTCCCTTCATATCTTCCCTGTGGTCACGGGCGTAGTCCCACAAGTAATAATCCAGAAGAACAGAATTGATCTCTCCGCTAGTTTTTTCACCCTTTTTTTCAATCAGCTCCAGAAGACAATCCCGGATCAGCTCAACACACCAAAGCGAGCACCCTCTGATTTCTACCTCTTGCCTATCCCCATATGAGAGCATTTCTCCTGCAAGTAGGAAAAAAACAGAGCAAGAAGTACATTAATGACATAAAATCTACACAGACCTGATTTGGGGTCATTTAAACCACTTCTAAACTCAGGCATTAATTTAAAATCACACAGTCCACAGTTGAGGGTTGCATCAATATTCCCGGGAAGAGCAGAGCACCCTGCACACACAGCTCCCCAATAAACAGTTGCTAAGTGCACATGGGCTCACCAGAAACGTAGAAATATGACAGCAAGATTATCAAGTTCTTGAAAACAAAGGATTTTAAAACTGGATTTGATGCCAAGAAAAAAAACATTGCAAAACTTGGAGGACCCGAAGGGGGCCAAAGAAGTAATACCTTCCTTTCTCACTTGAAAAAACTGAACATTGTCTTAGGTATATCCTAAGTGCACCAAGGAGAACCTAGGAAATCAAAGTTGTTCACCTGAGCAAGGAAGACCCCCACTGTTCTTTGGATTCAGGATCCTCCAGTCAAGCCCTCCCTGAGTATGTAGCCGTTGAGCTCCACAGGCTCTGCAGTCTTCTGTGCCCACCTCCAGGGTGAGCTTATCCTGCAAGATGGGCACTAGCTGTGCTTTGCCACTGAGACTAGAACTGGGCTCATCAACTCAACTGCCTATAGGATCAAGGAGACAGTAAGTGAATGCCACAGCCAGATGCTGGGATCTTAAATAGCATTATTTATGTCCCCTCCATCCAATAAGTAACTCTAGTATTATACTGTGTCCTCCAAGAAGTCACATTCAAGTCTTAACTCCTGGTACAGGTGGACTTTACTTGTAACTAGGATCTTTGCAGATGTAATCAAGTTAAGGTAAGGTCATACTGGATTAGGGTGGGCCTTCAATACCATGACTGGTGTCAGTCCTAGAATCACAGTGAAGAATCTAAATTTAGCCAAACTGGATTGGCAGTATTTATAATTGGCTAAAAAATATGTCTTTGGTGAAGAGATGGGTTAAAAATAAAACGGACAGAAAAAACATCCGAATTCATACTAAAATAAAGTGAAAAGACTGTATTTTCCGCCCCCCCAAAAAAGATAAAATGGACAGAAATCTGAGTAGGTCTTCCAAGGGCTAGCCTGGAGATAATTCAGAAGAGGAGAGAGGGCAAAGTACACATAAGTGCAGCCCATCGTCAAATTTGAAAGATGTATCACTGAAGGCCAGTTAAGGAAGGTTCTATCTCATCTAGTCAAGTTACCTGGTTCCAGATCCCACTTAAGATAGTTTTCAAAACCTAGTGTGCTGTACTTGTGTGTACTACTTTAC